>JAODAL010075340.1:0-14034 GCA_025379985.1 Phyllomedusa bahiana
GCGGGGGTGTTCAAACCAAAACTCAGAATTTGGGCTTTAGAAAAAAAAGGAAGATAAAAGCTCAAGAGCTTCCGGTCCCCATTCGGTCCTGTAAGATTTTGGGGCCCTTTTTTCCCAACGTTGGTGACGTTCCAAGGCCCATCTTTTCAGACTTTGATGGCATTTTCCTAGAAAATATCGCCAAATTCTATGGTTAAACCCCCCCCAAACCCGGGAAAAAGAGTTAGCATTTTCCCCCCGGAGGGGCTTTACTTTTTAAAAGGGGTTGGGGGATAAAAAAACATTGCAGGACTTTTTTTTTTCCCCAAATTTGTTTGGTTTTTTTTGGGGGATTCTACTTTAAAAAACCATACAAAAAGGGGTTTGTTTAAAATTTAGTTTTCTGGGGCTCAGAGGGAAAATTTGACCCTTGTAGCACTGGCTCAAGGCCCCAAAACTGCAGGGATTTTGTTTTTTTTTTTCCCCTTGTTTTGTTGGATTTTTTCCTAAAGCTTTAAATTTTCTTCAAAACAATTCCCAAAAATTGTTTGAATTTAAAAATCTAGTTTTTAAAAAAACCCCAAGGGGGCACGAAAAAAATTTTAAGTGTTCAAATTAATTTTATTTAGTCTTTTCAAAATACAAAACTTTTTTGGGTCCCCAGGATCTTTTGGTTTTTGGGAGTTTCCTTAAAATTTTTCTGGGGAGAGTCAATGAGGTTTTTCTGCTCTGTAAAAATTCATCTTTTTTTTGTTTTAAATGAAATACCCCGGGGTTTTTTTTTTCTGTGAGAGGGGGGGTGGAGTAGATTTATTAAGTAGACCGCAAATTTTTTAAAATTATTTTAGACACGGAAGCTGTTTTTGGGAATTGTTTAATGGATTCGGGAAAGCTTTCCTAGGATTTACAAAAATTTCCCCAAATGGAAATCTTTCCCAAATTTAGAGCCCTTTTCCCTATTTTTTTTCCCTTCACCCCTGTAAAGTATATCCGGAAAAATTTTTTAAAAGTACCCAAACTTTAAAATTTCCAACGGGGTTCCCTGAAATAAAAAAAATTGTACGTATGCAATCAATTAAAACCTCTTTTTTATGAATACAAAATTAACCCCCAAAGCAGGGCCCAAACATTTATACTCTTTTTGGGGACCTTGTATAAAAAATTTATGTTTGAAAGTCAGTTCTAAGTAGTTTTAAAAGCAGTTTTGAAGGGTGGCAGAATATACAACCTTTCTTCTGCAGGTCTTACTTTACAGGGGGCAGGGTAGTCCCAATACCAAAAGTTTTTTTTTCAAAAAAACCCCCTTTACCCCCGGGGGGTTGGTTCCCTGCGGTTTTCTTTTCTTTAAAAGGGCGGGGGGTGAGAGCCAATACCACAAATTTTTGGCTCGGGCCCCCACCTTTTCCCGGGTTTCGGGCTTTTTCCTTTCGGGCAGGAAAAATACATAAAAGGGTTTTTCCCGGGACCCAATCCCAAACATTCTGGCTCGGGAAAACCCCCTTTACCCGGTCGGGCTGTTTTTTTCTGCGGGTCTTTAAAAAAGGGGCAGTTAGACCCCAAATACCAAAAATTTCTGGCTCGGCACCCCCCTTTTCCCTTTGGCCCCGGGTTTTTCTCCTGGTCAAAACCATAGAGGGCTGGTAGACCCAAAACCCCAATCTGGGTCGGGCCCAACCCCCTTTTTCCCCTTGGGTTGGGCTGTTTTTTCCTGCGGTCATACATGGGGGCCCAGTTTTAGACCCCCAATCCCACAAGTTTGGCTCAGGCACCCCCTTTTAAACCCCGGTTTTGGCTCTTCTTCTGCAGGTAATACTTACAGGGCAGTTTTAAAGGGCCAATACCAAAATTTTGGTCCGGGGAAACCACCTTTCCCCCGGTTTGGGCCTTGTTCCTTGCAGTACATTTATAGGGGAACAGTGAAAGAAAAAACCCCCACAAGCCCCTGGCCAGGCCCCAATTTTCCCCCGGGTTTCCGGGGGCGGTTCAAACTTTTTCTGGCCCCTAGTTTTGGGGGCCTAAAAAATTCTTTTAAATGTTTCTACTTCTATGAAGGGCCCTGCAAACGCCCCCCCCCAAATTTTCCCCCAAATTTTTGGAAAACATTAAAAAGGCCCTTTGGGGTTGCTTAAGGGCCCCTTTTGGAAAAGTGCCCAAGAAGGGTTTGGAGTCCCAACCTGTTTTCCCCTTTTTTTTGGGCCCCCAAAGAAAACACCAGAAAACTGGTGCAGTCCCGTTCATACATGTTGCCCTGAAACCCCTCAAGGCTAATGCCCTATGGACATGCTTAGTGGATACACTGTAAGTGAACATATACAATATGTTTTTACCAAAAAATGGAAAAAACACCAAACCATCATTAAAGGGGTTGTCCACCTCTTTAAAAAAAAAAAAAAAAAAATTGGGCCCTCTTTAAAAAAAAATTTTAAAACAAAATTACTCACTTTCCTTTGATCCCCAATTCCAGTGCCGAACCCCATAAACTTCTTTTTTAAAAATATTGTTACTTTTTCCCCCAAGGGACTTTCACTTGTTTTGGATTGGCCCTTACACCACTTTTTGGGAGGGGTTTTTACTTCTGAATAGCGATGTAAATGAGACCCCCACATAAACGGTTTGCAGTCCGTCAGAGCAGAGGCCCTAAAAATTTGGAAGTACAAGCATGAAAACAAAAAAAGATTGGAGAGGCGCAATCCCCCCGAATCGGGGGTTTGGGGAGAAAGGGGTAATTTTAAAAGGGGTTTTTTTAAATTTTCATGGAGCCCCCGTTGTTGTTTATTTTTTTTTTTTTTTTTTTTTTTCTAGAATTTGGAAAAAAAAACCCTTTTTAACGATTGAAAATTTAAAGCTAACTTTGCAATGCAATGTTTCACTTTTCCCAAAAAATTTAAAGATTTTTGTGGACAAACAAACTCCCAACCCCCAGATGTTTCCCAACCCATGCTTTTCGGGTTTTTTAAAAGCCTTACGGAAAATTTTGAATGTTTTTAAAATTAAAAATCCCAAAATGGCAAGCAGAGGATGAAGAATCGGGGGTCTATTTAAACCCGGGCCTTTTAATAAGAAAAAAAAAGGGGTAGACAGCTGCCACGGGGAAATAGAGGGGGAAAAGGTTTTAATCCAAGCCCAAAACCAAAAAGGGCTCCCAGGGCCCCAAAGCAAAAAAGTTTTGAATGGGAATTCAAAACTTTTATATATGAAAAGGGGGCCCTGGCGGGGTTTTTACCTTCAGGGGCCCTAACAATACCCAATAGGGGCCATTTCAACTGGGGGCACAAGGTTGAGGGGGCCACGCAAGTCCAAAAAAAAACTTTTTTTAAAGGGGGAACAAAAAAATTGGGGGTTTTTCTACTACAAAAAAAAACAAATATATGGGTTCTCTGATACCAAAGTTATGAATAAGCCCCTCATAAAACTGGGAAATTTATAAATTTTGAAACGGTGGGGTTCCTTTCATTTTTTTGGTGGGGGGGCCCCATCTCATTTTGCTATGAATTCTAGTTTTCCCCTGAAATTTAAAAAAAACCCAAATTTAAAGAATTTTTTGTTACCCAAAGGAAAATTTTAGTTAAATTTCCCCCCATCCTTTTCAAGGGACTGGGTCATGGACAACATCTACATGAAGTTTGTATTTTCCCCCCTTATTTTGGTTTGGGGGTTTCCTTTTTTTTTACCCGTTTTTTGGTTTTAACGCTCTAAAAAACAATTTTGGAAAAAAGTGGTTTTTTTAAAAAAAAAGCAAACCCCCAATGGACACAGGGGAAAAAGTGAATGAAAAACCCAAAAAACCCAAAAGTATGCTCTCTTTAGAAAATTCAAAATTTTTTTGTTTCCCCGGGAGGGTCTACAGTCCGGATTCATCCCAAAAAATCTAAACCCTTTTTAAAGGGAAACAACAGTTTTGGAAACAAACCTCAGACTGGCCCACAGGAGTTGGGGATTTTGGAAAAAAACCCCGAGGGGCTTTTTTGGGGGGGGTTTGGGGGCCCCCGGGGATAAAAGACAAGGGCTGGGTTTTTTTAGGAAGAAAAGGCCCCCGAAAAAAGTGGGGGCAGAAAGGAGAAAGGCCCAAAAAATGTTTGAATTTTGCGTCATTACAGCAGCTATAGGGTAAAGGCCCTTTAAAAAACAAATTTTCCCTGGGGGGGGCCCAAGAAAAAATTCCCCTGGGGGCCCCCCCCCCCCCCCAAGAAGAAGCTGCACTGGTGCCCCCCCCCAAGAAGAAACTGCACTGGTGCCCCCCCCCAAGAAGAAGCTGCACTGGTGTCCCCCCCCCCCCCCTCAAAAAAAAAAAAAAAAAAAAAAAAAGAAGCTGCACTGGTGCCCCCCCCTCCCAGAAGAAGCTGCACTGGTGCCCCCCCTCCCAGAAGAAGCTGCACTGGTGCCCCCCCAGAAGAAGCTGCACTGGTGCCCCCCCTCCCAGAAGAAGCTGCACTGGTGCCCCCCCCCTCCCAGAAGCTGCACTGGTGCCCCCCCCCCCCCCAGAAGAAGCTGCACTGGTGCCCCCACCCCCCCTCCCAGAAGAAGCTGCAACTGGTGTCCCCCCCCCCCCAGAAGAAGCTGCACTGGTGTCCCCCCCCCCCAGAAGAAGCTGCACTGGTGCCCCCCCCCCAAGAAGAGCTGCACTGGTGCCCCCCCCCAAGAAGAAGCTGCACTGGTGCCCCCCCCCCCCAAGAAGAAGCTGCACTGGTGCCCCCCCCCCCAAGAAGAAGCTGCACTGGTGCCCCCCCCCCCCCAAGAAAAAAGCTGCACTGGTGCCCCGCCCCCCCCCCCCACCCCCCCTCCAAGAAAGCTCCACTGGTGGGGCCCCCCCAAGAAGAAGCTCCACTGGTGGGCCCCCCAAGAAGAAGCTCCACTGGTGGGCCCCCCAAGAAGAAGCTCCACTGGTGGGCCCCCCCAAGAAGAAGCTCCACTGGTGGGCCCCCCAAGAAGAAGCTCCACTGGTGGGCCCCCCAAGAAGAAGCTCCACTGGTGGGCCCCAAGCATCCCAGTCCGATCCTGCAAGGATGGCAGATGGTGTCACTGCCAAAATTCCAGACTCTGTTTAACCGATTGTATGTCCTGCTATTCTGTGGAGGGACGGGTGGAGTCCTTCTATTAATATGCTGCTTCCAGCGTGCAAACATATTATAAAATACATCAATATAAAATGTGTGAACTGAAGAAGATACAGCCAAACACCAGCAGCAAGTATTTTTATTAGTTAAAATAGTTTTCTTTAAAGAGGAATCCATGAGAAAAGTAACAGAAGTCAAGTAGATACAAGTCATGGTGGTCATGCCTTTATTCTGCCCATACATCTAGACCACTAGGGCTGTTTATGGGGAAATACTGTATAAAGCTCTTCTTGGCAATGGCAGGTGGCACACACATGAGTGAGGGACAGGGAGAGAGATTTAAGCATTTAGCTAGGTTTTCTTTTTTTTCTCTAGAAGATTCATAGCTATGACCATGTGAGACTGAAGAGTTTTAAGCTGATGATCAGCCAAAAATGTCAATGTTTTCTTGCAGGGAGTCCCCTATATGACAAGGTTAACTAGGATGAATGACTTTTTGGGATTGCAGTATGATTGTATGTCCATTTTTAGAAATGCAAAGTTCATGAAGCAGTAGATGTATTGATGAGTTTTCTTCTAGGTCAAACTGGTCATAGAGAGGAAGACTTGTCTCTAGTATTAAGTATTACAGAAACGTCTTCACTTTTCCAGATAGCGGTCTACCATTGCCATTGACAAGAAGAGCTTTACAGTATTTCCCCATAAACAGCATAGCTTACATCGATCTGACTTCCCGTGGCTTACGCCCACCAGACTTCCCGTGGCTTATGCCCACCAGACTTCCCGTGGCTTATGCCCACCAGACTTGCCGTGGCTTATGCCCACCTGACTTGCCGTGGCTTATGCCCACCTGACTTGCCGTGGCTTATGCCCACCTGACTTGCCGTGGCTTATGCCCACCAGACTTCCCGTGGCTTACGCCCACCAGACTTCCCGTGGCTTACGCCCACCAGACTTCCCGTGGCTTATGTCCACCTGACTTCCCGTGGCTTATGTCCACCTGACTTCTGTTACTCTTAAGTAAACTCTTATTAATTATGAGTACAACTGTACATATATGAAGAGAAATTAATATTGTCTGCAGCACCCATTAATCTAATATCACCAATTTGTCATTGGCAGAAAATCAATGTACACAACCCGAGCCCTATAATGTCAATTAGTGTCATTCAGAAGATAAAAAGAAGGTCCTAGAAATTGAACAATATTGACCATGAAGTCTTCCAATTATCCTCATTAATAACCAAACAAGAAGATCCCTACATTCTGTACACAACATATTGAGCATTCACTGAAAGGCTTGATGCCAAGTACACACTATCCTGTTTCATCAGTCTTTTATGGGTTACTCTGATCACAATGCTTTAAAAATGTAGGCAAGAGTAAATAAAGACTATGGCCACTACACTGCTGCTCTGATTTTGTTTCGGTTTCAGAGACAAGAGGAAATCGTATCTCTTGCTTGTGTACACTAGCTTCCCTAGGTCACTGCTGTAGCTGCCCTCGCCAGGACGGTGAACTTCCATTATTCTCTGCTGTGTCTTACCAGCAGCAAAAAAATGTGTTTCTCTTTCTGACAAACTTTAACCCTTTAGAGCGTTGTAGCCTTGAGCCCTTCTGTTAAAACCCCTTCATCACCATTGTCTCTGTAAACAGGATCACCTAGGAATATCAGAGCTCATATGTCAAACACTGCTGTAGAACTGCCCACAGCCTGAACAGGAAGTAGGAGCCTGAAGCTGTAGAACCACCCCCAGCCTGAACAGGAAGTAGGAGCCTGAAGCTGTAGAACCAGTCACAGCCTGAACAGGAAGTAGGAGCCTGAAGCTGTAGAACCATCCACAGCCTGAACAGGAAGTTGGATCCTGAAGCTGTAGAACCCCCCACAGCCTGAACAGGAAGTAGGAGTCTGAAGCTGTAGAACCACCCACAGCCTGAACAGGAAGTGGGAGCCTGAAGCTGTAGAACCACCCACAGCCTGAACAGGAAGTGGGAGCCTGAAAGTGGCTGTGCAGAGCTGGCAGGATGGTTAGAACACCAATTTAAGAAAACTTAAACCATTCATTGTAGGCTGTCTACTTATCAAACTGATCATAGGGTTAACCGTGAGATTGTGCAATATGTTGATTTGCAAATAGAAGAGAGATCTCTCTGGGAGTATTTTGGTATGTATTCATCTCGAGAACAGTTGAGAAGGATTTTAAAGGGTATCCCATCATTAACCTGAAGTCTATGCAAACACAATACAGTATCAGTAGCACTCTAGAGACACTAAAAACGGTCAAAATGGACATCAGGATTTTATAGACACTAAACACCTTGCCGCGGTAGGTGGGCATTTACAGTTTTGATCAAAAATCTACACTAAGAACCTCAAATTTTATTGTCATATATTCCATAGTAGCAGAAATGCTGTTCCAAAAAATTCTTATTGACCTTTTTTAGTGTCTATAGAGTGCTACTGATATTGTGCTGAGCTTGTATAGTTTTTGACTGCCACAATAGTGTGTACCTATACCCTTATTCTTCAAAATGGATGTGCTAACCAGATTTTGTTTATTAACCTGAATTCTGGCTTATAGAACGAGTCTGCTTTACATAATTTATAAATCATATATCACTTAGCTATATTTGATAAAAAATAAAGAGATCTAATGTCCCAAATGTAAAGAAGCTTTATGGAATTTGTTTTATTTGCTTTGGGAAGGTGATAGGGTCAGACAATTCTGGCAGGAGGTCCCGGAATATATTACGACAGTATATAATGTCTCTGTACCGAGGAACCGTGTGTTACGTACACTTAATGATCTTAATCTGTTGGGAGTCGCTGTACGGACTCGACTGGTAACAAGCAAATGACTCTCCTATGCAAGAAAAGTAATAATGTCTAAATGGATTAGTTTCCAAGCTGCAATGGAAAAGGAATCAATACATTATGTTGACTTCGCAATATGAGAATGTGTCCTGGTGCAGAGTAAATAAGAGACATAGGTTGCTTTAGATAATGAATCCTTGGCTTATTGTACATACTGCACATGGGACTCATTTTTTTTTCTACTGGTGCAGGATGGATGGAGGAGAGGGGATCGGGAAGATTCTGGGCAGAAGCAAAATGCCTATTGTAATTGTATACGGTCCCTATTAACGGGATTGGATTTTTTGTTGAATAATCCTAAGGAATTTACAGTGATATAGGTTGAAATCCAAAGAGTCAGAGAGATACAGGACAAAAAACAAACAAAGTATAAATTGACAGCGATATCATGACAGTAAAAAGTTTTAGTTCGATTAGAACCTCAAACTTTTGTGAGTTCGGTTCTAAGTTCTATTCGAACCCCATTAAAGTCAATGGGAGAAAATGTTCTGGTTAATTTTTATACCTATACAGGTGAGGAGAAGCTGCAATTACATCCATAGCAGTAACTGGATACGTGGAACAAGTTAGTGAAGAAAATTTGGCTCTAAGAAATTAAAAAGGCTAAAATACTTCACTCCTTTCCATGTCTAACCGAAAAGATGAGGACAGCTAGCAAGCAGGGGCGTAGCTAAAGGAGGTGCAGCGATAGCAGCTGCTATTGGGGTCTGCATCTAGGGGGGCCCAAAAGGACCTTTGACACATAGGAGATTTGGAGACAGTGTGTTATACAATTACTGAACCCCCAAAACTGCAAAAACTTAACTTTTGGGCACTGAGTATGATTTAGCAAATCCAAGCACTCTGTATAATATATATCCATGTATATGAGAGTTAGGCGTTATGTGAGCCTGCAAATGTCGCCAAATAATAGCTTCTGGGTGTGGGAAAGATGCAGCCAGCAATACCAAACTCCCTAACTATTGCTGTCTATGGAGAGGAAAATGCTATCATACAGTCTGTACAGTACAGAGAGTGAGCTGAAAATGGCGTTCACAAGGCAATACATTGAAGTATATATAACATGGTCATGTGATTTTAGCAACCAATGAGAGCCCTACACCTCAGTGATGACGTTGTTGACACTTCTGAGCTCTGCACTGATTGGATGGCCGCCAAAAGTGCTCCTCTCCCTCGATCATATAACCCTATATATCACAGAGCTCAGCTTCCCCTCCTCTAAACATATCACCCTATATCTCACAGAGCTCAGCTTCTCTCATCTACATATAACCCCATATATCACAAGTAAGTTTCTTCTCATCTATCATATAACCCTATATATCAGAGCTCAGCTTCTCTCCCTCTAGCATATAACCCTATATATCACAGAGCTCAGCTCTTCTCCTCTATCATATAACCCTATATATCAGAGCTCAGCTTCTCTCCCTCTATCATATAACCCTATATAACACAGAGTGCAGCTCTTCTCCTCTATCATATAACCCTATATATCACAGAGCTCAGCTCCTCTCCTCTATCATATAACCTTATATATCACAGAGCTCAGCTTTTCCCCCTCTGTCATATAACCCTATATATCACAGAGCTCAGCTCCTCTCCTTAATCTTATAACCCTATATATCACAGAGCTCAGCTTCTCTCCTCTATCATATAAACCCTATAATCACAGAAGTCAGCTTTCTCCTCTATCATATAACCTAATATCACAGAGCTCCAGCTTTCTCCCCCTCTATATAAAAAACCCATATATCAGAGCTCAGCTTCTCCCCTCTACTATAACCCAATCAAAGAGCTCAGCTTCTCCCTCTAGGCATTATAACCCTATAATATATCAAAGAGCTCAGCTCCCCTCCCCTATCATAGAACCCTTATATCACAGAGCCCCAGCTTCTCTCCTTCACATATAACCCTTATATATAACAGAGCCTCAAACTTATCTCACTCTTTTCATATTAACCCTAATATCACAGAGTCCAGCCTCTTCTCCTCTACATATAATTTTATATATCACAGAGCTCACTCTTCTCCTTTAATATAAACCCTATATATAACAAGCTCCAGCTTTATCTCTCTATCATAAAACCTTTTTTTACACAGAGCTCAGCTTCTCTCCTCTATCAAAAAACCCTATAAAATCAGAGCTAAGCTTTCTCCCCTCCCCAAACATATAACCCTATATATCACAGAGCTCAGCTCCTCTCCCCTACATAAAAACCCTATATATCACAGAGCTCAGCTCTCCCTTTTCCCTTAAAACAAAAATAACCCTATATATCACAAAAGCTCAGCTTTTCCTCCTCTAAACATATAACCCTATATATCACAGAGCTCAGCTTCTCTCCTCTATCAGATAACCCTATATATCACAGAGCTCAGCTCCTCTCCTCTATCATATACTCAGGGGCGTCGCTAGGCTGTTTTATTCGGGGCTCGGGCCCCGAATAAAAACCCTGTGCCCCCTTAGTCTCCTGGGCTCCAGGCCTCTGCCCTGGAGCACCGACTGGCCCTTCAGCTGGATGTGCGTCCGCAGGACGCACACTCAGCTGAGGGCTTCTGCGGAGTAGAGAGCGAGCGCTCCCTGCCCTGCAGACAGTTTTCGGACCCCCTTGGGGCCGACACAGCGGGGCCGGCCGGTCCTCACAGCGCTGAGGACCCGCCGCGGCCCCGGGGCGCCTCAGGGGCAGCGTGCGATGACATCACGTCATCACGACGCTGCTCTCCTCGGTGCGCACAGCGCGTCATAGGCGTGCGCCCGAGGGGGCTGCCGGAGGAGCGCGGGGGTGAAGAGGACAGAGCGCGCTCGCCCGGGGGAGTTAAGGTGAGTATGAATGTTTTTTATTTTTAACGCGTTTACCTGCCTCAGTGCCCCTTATAAACTGCCTGTGCCCCTATAATGCCTGCCTTGGCCCCCATATCCCTGCCTGTGGCCCCCCATAATGCCTGCCTGTGGCCCCCATCTCCCCGCCTGTGGCCCCCATATCCCTGCCTGTGCCCCTATATGCCTGCCTGTGGCCCCTATATGCCTGCCTGTGGCCCTATATACCTGAGTGTGGCCCTATATATCTGCATGTGGCCCCATATATCTGCCTGTGGCCCCATATATCTGCCTGTGGCCCCATATATCTGCTTCAGTGCCCCTATATACCTGACTGAGGGGACTGCTATACCTATAATTAAGGAGTTGCTGGAAATGTGAGGATTCTAAGATATTTGTGTCCCAAATCCTCAGGGACGAGTCTTGGCCGGGCGCAATCAGCATGAAGGTGTGAATCGGATGGAGAAGAAAAAGGAAAGTGAACGACCTGACAGAAAAGACGTCTCCGGTGAGTCCACAAATGTAACAGTGTAATCACTATATGTCGCAGAGCGTCTACATACAACTATAACTACACTATATGGCCCCTGTATGGCGGTGGTATATGTCTCAGAGCCTGTGTACAGCATGGTATCACATGGGTCTGGCAGAATTATTTGAGCCTTAATAGTAATATAGTTTGGGGTCTTGTTTTGTAGGTAGGGTTTTAGTAACAATCACCGCTGGTATTTTGCTCCATGTATCGGTGTATGTTTTTGGTGACTGTTTAGGGGTATTGTCAATGAAGGTGAGAAGTTCTGAAAAATAAATTTGTCATTGGTGATTTTTACTGTACAGTGAATGCGAGGAGATGGACGGATCTGTGTGGGATGTGCAGAAAATTAGTGACAGGAACACAAGGTTTTTCTCTGTAAAAAAACATCCGCAGTTCACAATGAGGCGCGAAGAATGTCATGTGAACCCAGCCCTACCCAGAAAAACACAAAGGGCCCGAGCCCCGGATGTTTTAGGACCCTAGCAACGCCCCTGCATATACTCCTATATATCACACAGCTCAGCTCCTCTCCTCTATCATATAACCCTATATATCACACAGCTCAGCTCCTCTCCTCTATCATATAACCCTATATATCACACAGCTCAGCTCCTCTCCTCTATCATATAACCCTATATATCACACATTTACCCTACAGAGGGTTTAACATAGACACTGGTCTAGGCATTTCAATTTATTATCTGTTTTCACCCAATAAAAATCAGTTTGTATGCGATTCCTTCTAAAACTGAAACCATATATTTTTAATATTGTATAATCAATTCTAAAATTACATGGTTAGAGACAGAAACTCTTCCACAGTTTCACTAGAGAGCACAAGAAAAACATTTTTACAACCTCTTTATGTGAAGTTGATTTGCTTTCAGCAAATAAATGTTATCCCTTGTTTAATAAAAAAAAAGTATACAATTTTCCAATGTGCAAATCAGTGGTTTGACAGCAAAAACAATAGGCTGCGATTAGCAGTACAAAGAAGTAAAGCATAAACAACTCTCGATAGAGTAATACAAAATCATGTGTTTTATACTTTTTATAATACTGGCTACTTCAGGATATATCTAGCGAAAGGAAAATATAAAAAAGGACTGTATTACTAGTACCAATTTCTCAAGGTTTTCAAAATCTCTGATAGCTGTCTGTCATTCAACAGGAACATTTACTATTTACTCCTAGGGATGGAACCTCAATAGACGTATTACAACATTTATCAGTAACAAAGACAAGTCATGCCTTAGAACTAAACAGTCATGGTTCCTATTGAATAACAGCACATAGAGATCCTGACAAAAATTTATACAAAGAGTATATTGGAAAATTGTATACAGGTAGTCCCCGGGTTATGAACGGGATAGGGACTTTAGGTTTGTTCTTAAAGGGGTTGTCTCACTACAAGATTTGCTTTTTATGTTAAAGATCTTGTAAGAACAAGTCACTTTGCAATATTTGTCCTTTAACGGTGTCCTACCTATTCCTAAATATCCCCTCTTGTATGCTCTGCATCAGCTCCTCAGGTTGCTATAGCTACACACCTGTTTAATCTCTCCAGATAGACTTCCAGTGCTGGTTGCTATAGCTACAAACCTAGTATCCTCAGCAGCTCCAGCAGCTCATCACTGCAGGCCAGTAAAGCCAGTAACCCCCCCCCTTCTCAAATTAAAAAATCTGAGAAACAGGACTGACGTAAAATGAAATCGATGAGAAAACCCCTATATTTATTTATTAAATGTAACTCCAAAACAAGGTTTTTTTTTTTGTTTGTTTTTTTTATTTTTGGATGGGCATGAAGGGTTTTTTAAATTTTTTTTTTGCTGTTTTTTTCCCATTAAGAAATTTTCACCTCATTTTCTCTCAGGGCTGAAATGGCATGCTGGAATTTGTCATTCCACAGCTACTACTGTCTGCTGTGGAATATGGAAATACAAGTGCCAGCATGTCCCATTGGTCTCCGTTTATAACTACCTGTATATTGTATATCATTAAAGGGGTTTTGCCACATCTCATTTCATACTTCCTGCATCCAGTTCTTCAGCTCTGTGGCTCAAAGGGGGGGGTGTGATTGTTTGAATTGCAGATCATGGACCCAGCAGGATGACATCACCAGGCCTTTTTCCCCTCTGTATTCAAAGAAAGGCTGTTTAAAGTAAACACTGGAGAGCTAAGAATAAAGTTTTTGCCTCCCACAAAGGGGCCCAGGGGTTTAGATCCCTGCAGGGAAACCCAAACCCGGGTTTTTTTTTTTTTTTTTCTATTTTCTCAATGCACAAACCCATTGAGGTTTATTTATATTCATTTTTCCCCTTTTGACTAATTACCAAGTAGAAAAGGGGGACAGGAAAATGACAGCACCGGGGGTTTTTAAAACCAGTAGCTGCCTGAGAGGAGAGGTAAAATTTTGAGCAAGTCACCGGGGTGAAGCTTCAGCCCTGGCATACCCCGGAGACACTGTAAACAATGGATCACAAAGGAGCAGCAAAACAAAAACGGGGCAGAATTTTTTAATAATAATGAAGGGAAAATGTTTGTTTATTTACTTTGGGAAGCTTCCCCGCAACTTTACTTTGTGGGGAAAAACCCCTTTAAAAAAAAAAAAAAAATTAAAAAGTGAGCAACTGGGTACATTATCAAGCAGAAAACACGAAAACCTCTTTTGAAAAAAAAAGGATAAGCTGGAATTAATGGCGAATAATGGAACCCAAAAATTTTTTTTGGTCAGATCAGCCCAGGGGTTTAAAGCACAATTTCTCTCTTAATT
>JAODAL010075341.1:0-14033 GCA_025379985.1 Phyllomedusa bahiana
GAGTGGATCAGCAGGTTCACGGGCGGGGCCGGACTTACAGTTGGTGTGGTGAGGTGAGAGCAAGGTCTGGCGTCCATTATCTATTAACACACAGGTTCAGCTAGCAGGGCCCAAGTTACAGTGGGTGCGGTGGGACTTCCGGTTCCGGCGCCGGCACAAGGGGATGTAGCACGCCTCAGCTCCCGATCGCCGCCAGCTAATCCCGCTACTAGTTTCTCGACTTCAACGACATGTCAGAAGTCTTAAGGGCCTTTCGCAAGTTAAATGTCCCACTACCAAAAAGGGGCCACAAATTTTCTTTTTGTTCGAGGACATTTCCGCCGATGTTTCTCAGTGACGCAGAGCATTTAGCAGGATATGCACAGCGCTCTTCAAGCAGAAAATTTGTTTCCAAATTCTATACCCGGCCACTCAAAAGGGGTTTTAGACCCGGTGGGCCCCACGCTTCTTAAACCTGGGGGATGGGGTAAAAGGGCTCTCTCCAGCTTCCGGACCGGGGACTTCTCTGGATCCTTTGGACATCTCAAGAGACAACACTCTTGGGAAATACCACCAAGAAGAGGCAAAGACTCCCCCGGGACCCGATCACAATCCCCTTTCCCCCGCTTCACCCAAAGGGACGACGAAAACCAAAAGGGGGGACGAACGGCGGGGCCCATACTCCGCCCCTGGGGGCAAGGGACTTTTTCCGGGCACCACGGACTTTTTTCCCAACCTTTTTGGACGGTATCCTTTTAAGTGGCCCGAGAGAGTGCTGATGGGTTGTATCCCTGTGGCACTATACTTGGGCATGCTTAACCCAACTGCAGCCTATAGTTCTAATTATTTAGTTCTAATTACTTGGGGCCCAGATCCCCTAGGTTAAAAGGATACTGGGGGGGTGAACCCAGGGCGGGGTGTCCGTCATCTATTAACAGCATTTCAGTACGGGGCCCAGTTACAGTGGGTGCAGTGAGAGCCCAGGAGGTGTCCGTCATCCTTTAAAACACCAAAAAACCCCTTATGATGCAGAACAAAAAACAGTTGTGCTGAAGCAGAGACGGAAGCAAAGTGTAGTAAACTCTCCAGCTTCCTCAGTACACAGTCAAGACCTGGGTACGCTTGCCCTCCGTTAGTGCGACCAAAATGAGCTTCCTTGGTTTTGCGGTGTTGATCTCCGTTTCACCCAGGGCCCTTTTTTCTCATTCTTTTTCTTTTTTTACTCAACTTTTGGGGGGAAATTGTCTCTGTTCTTGGGGTGGCGAATTTGCTCCATCACCAGCCCTCTGAATAACCTACATCGTTAAAGTCTTCCTGCACCCCCCTTGACAATTCAAGGAATATTTGTATCGCTATTTTGTACATGCATGTTTTTTAGTATTTTTTAAAATTCTAAAAAACACATTTTTAAAATAGGAGGGAATCCACCACATCTTTGTTTCTTTTTTTTAAATGTATTAAAACTTTTTCCCTCACTACAGGGGGTTGCTACTATGTTAAAGATCTTTCAAAAACAAGCCCTTTTCAAAATGGTCCATAAACGTGTCCTCCCATTCCTGTTTTGACAGCACCATGGCCCCCTAAATTTAAAACTCACCATTAGCCCACTTTGACAAATTTTGAAACAAATGTCTGTTAGAAACCACATTTTTTAGAATAGACCTTAGTATAGCGTATTTTACAGCAACATGCTCCCAAAAATTCAAAACAGACCCTTTGGCCACTCTTACAAATGTGAAGAACAAATGTCTTTAGAAAACCCCTTTTTTTTTAAAAAGGACCTGTATATATGCATTTTACGCGATGACCCCAAAAAAAAATAAAAAAGACTTTTCAGCCACTGATAAAAATTGTGAGGAGAAAGCCCCTTAGAAGCCCATTTTTGTTCCCAAAAAACCTTGATTATAGATGTACTTACAGCACCATACCCAAAACCACTGCAGTGCAAAAAATTTATAAAAGTGGAGTAAATGGAATACGGTTTTTTTAAATGAAAAACCCAAAAATTGGGGTTTTTACAGTCTCCTCACCGCAAAACCAGCAAAATGAACTTTTTTTGGGGAAATGAGAATAAAAATTACAGAAAATTAGCATTTAACATTTTTCAAAGGACCATTTCTGTTTGAAGAGGGGTGAAATAGACCGGGAACTAATCGGGACCTCGCAATTTAGGCCACAACATCATCAGAAACCCTGCCTGTTCAATTTTATGAAAGTCAAACGATCCACATTACTTGGAAAAACCGGATGCGTTTGTCTGTAATGACTCCTCCCGCTGTGGAAGGCCACTCAATTTTACGCTGGCTCTGGGCAGGACAACACTGCTATGGCGTGGCAAGCTCGGGCCACTCATCCATTTTGGATACCTAGAAGTCGATTGGGTCCAGAACATATCAAAATACATCGGTGTTGAGACCCAGATAGTCGTGCACCATTATCTTAAGCCGGTCTCTGTGTGTTGTATGTGTGACCTGCATTACATGCGTTGGTGAGGTGGTAAATAAAGATTGCCAGAGGTCACCCATTAGGCTTCTGCCACAATGCTTTCTGCTGCTGCTGCCACTGCGGCTACTTTGCACTCTGCTGCTGTCACGTTGCTGACGTTGTTCCACCGTGACATTTGAAGAATGTGAAGCAGACGCAACAGATGTCTCCAGTTGATCAATCAGCACGGTGTACAATTCATGCATTTTACTCTCTATTTGGGTCGGTGGAAGGAAAGTGCTGAGTTTTGCTTTGTACCGGGGATCGAGGAGTGTGGCCACTAGAGATGGGAGAATTGATTCTAACGAAGTGGAATTCGTTTAGAATTTCAGGAAAACTTTGGTTCTGAACAAAGTCGAAGTTTGGGGTACTTCACGTGAACGAAGCGTGCTTTTGATTGATAAAAGGGCTGCGAGCACATGGCGTTACATGGGGCAAAGAACTCTGGGAGGAAGAAGGGCATTGCCTACATGACATGTGCAGAGATGAAGCCAATCAGAGACCGGCGGGAATCTGTGATGTCACCGCACTATATAAGTCCGGGCGCGACGCTGGGAGCTCATACCGCTCTCACTGTACTGAGTAGGGAAGGTGCTGCTACAGCTGCTTATGATATCTCTTACTAAAGAACTCATGTTTATACAGCGATTTTTGCGGGGTGTCACAGCTTTTCTCAGAGACTGCTTCTCTTACATTCTAATTCTGATTTTGTGAGGTATTGGAACTGAAGTCCAGTGTGCGTCCAATGCAGCTGCATATACATGTTAATTCTATCTGCTCACAGCACATTGAATATCCAAGGGATATCTAAGCTTTTTTCTGTCGTATTCATTTAAAGAAACAGCGTTTTTACAATCCAAATACCACTTCATTTTTGGTTGCTCATTTCTTTTGCGCAATTTACATCCAGGGGTTAATTAAGCGTTGTTCTGCTGTTGTGGTCACTAAAAGAAACTTTCTTTTTCACCGCCAAAAAAGAAATTTTGCCTGTAGCATAATTCATGACCGAAGTTTAATTACAAGTTTTTTTGTTGTTGTGTATCATAAAATACACGCCATTTTAACACGCTACAAAGCTGGTAATTTTTGGTTGCTCAATTCTTTTCCGCAATTTACATCCAGGGGATAATTAAGCATTGTTCTGCCGTTGTGGTCACTAAAAGAAATGTTCTTTTTCACAGCCAAAAAAGACATTTTATCTGTAGCATAATTCATAACCGAAGGTTAATTAATTACAAGTTTTTCTGTTGTTGTGTACCGTAAAATACACGCCATTTTAAGACGCTACAAAGCTGGTAATTTTTGGCAGCACATTTCTTTTGCGCAATTTACATCCAAGGGTCAACTAAGTATTTTTCTGTAGTTGTATTTAGTAAAAGAAACGTTCTTTTTCACCTCCAAAGAAGAAATTTTGCCTGTTGCACAATTCATATCCGAAGGTTAATTAAGCCTGTTTGTGCTTTTATATTCCATAAAATACAAAGTGTTTTTAAAAGGCACATACAAGTCAATTTTTCCTGCCCATTTGTGGAGCGCAATTTATATCCAAGGGTTACCCAAGCTTGTTTCTGGGTTCATTTGGAGTCAAATACAGAGTGTGTATTTATCATATGCAGATATCTTCATCAAACATTGTCTGTACATTTTAGAACAAACGGTATGTCAGACAGAGAGGTGGCAAGCTCTTCACCTGCAAGTGGCAGTGGCACAAACATTCTTGGAGCAGGCCCAGGTCGCAGCACAGCAAGGGGACGTCGCAACAGGGGTCACTTGGTGAGGACACAACTGCCGCTGTCATCTAGCGGCCATGTGTTGTTCAGCAACCCAATGGTTCTTGATTGGTTGACTAGGTCCTCCACTTCCTCCCAGATGACATCTGACAACCCCAACCAAGAGTCGGTGGGAACGTCAGACAAAACCCTTAGTTGGCATGGCCCAGGAATTGGTCAGTGGTCCTCACCTGTCCTCAACCCGCCTCTGTCCCATCCGGTTCCCTCAGCCAGAGATCTACTATGTGGTCTGGGATCAGCACCACTATATAGCGAGGATGAACAATTTGAGGAGGGCAGTCAGCAGCTACTTGGCAGCGAAGAAATGGGGCCAATATCCCCTGCTTCTTGAAGTAGGCGTCAAAGTGTAGATGTGGAGAGTGGAATGGGAGGTCATGTTGTGAGGGGTCAGCCTCTGTATACCAAGACAGATGATGAGGACAGCAGTGATGATGAAACACAAATCGATGAAGATGTAGCCGACCGCACTTGACCGCCGTGTGAAGCAAGGGCTTCATCATCGTCATGAGAAGAGGACGTCAGCTTGCGTGTCAGGCAGCAGCGCAGCCAGCAAATGGGTTGTGTGGCCGTGAGTCAGCAGGGGAACAGCAGTGTGAGGTCGGGAGCCAAGCGGCCACGGGGTAGAAAACCCGCTTCGCAGGTCCAAGAAAGTAGCGGCACAGGGCTCAGCGAAGCAGCGGCGGCAGTAGTCACTCAGTGCGGAGCGTTGGCGGTAAAATCAGCTACTCGGCGGTGTGGCAGTTCTTTGCTAAGACACTGGAGGAGCCGAATATGGGTATATGTAGAATCTGTAAGCAGAAAGTGAAGCGTGGCAAGGGAGCTAACGTTGGCACCACAGCCTGAGTCAACACATGCGGTGTCACCATCCGGTGGCCTGGGAGAAACGTGGCTCAGATGTGGTGGTTCATCCTGCCGCCGCAGCAAGTGCAGCAGCAGCGCCCAGTGGCATGCATGCCAGTGCAGCCAGTCAAGGCTCCACCACCTCTGCAGAAGGGAGCTGTTTCTCTTTGCCATCAGCTCCCGGTCATGGCACCAGCAGTCGTTCAGCGAGGCGATTGCAAAGAGACAAAAGTATGCGTCCAACCATCCTAAGGTGCAGAATCTGACCATGCTCCTGTCCAAGTTGTTGGTACTGCAGTCCTTCCCTTTCCAAATGGTGGACTCTGCACCGTTCAGAGAACTCATGGCTTGTGCCGAGCCGAGATGGAGAGTTCCAAGCCGTAATTTCTTTTCCAAAAAGGCAGTACCAGCACTTCATAAATATGTAGAACAGAAGATGGGCCAGTCCTTGAGCTTATCGTTTTGTTCCATGGTGCACGGCAACGCGGACGTCTGGAGCTGTAACTATGGTCAGGGCCAGTACATGTCCTTTACGGCCCACTGGGTGAATGTGCCTCCTGTCCAGGCAAACAAACAACTTGGACAGGAGACACCGCTTTCTCCTCCACGTTGTCAAACTGCGACTCCTGCGCCAATGTCGGCCTCCTCCTCCTCCACCACCACCATCATCTCAGCCTCCACAAGTACTGCTCCATCATTCCACATGTGAAGGGTCAAACTGCGACTCCTGCGCCAATTTCCGCCTCCTCCTCCTCCACCACCACCATCATCTCAGCCTCCACAGGTACTGCTCCATCATACCACATGTGTAGGGCACAGCGGTGTCACGCAGTTCTACACCTGGCTTGCCTCGGCGAACAAAGTCACACAGGGAAGGAACTGCTCCGCGTCATGCAGCAAGAAATCGATGTGTGGCTTTCTCCGCGCCAACTGCAAATCGGAACCATGGTGACGGACAATGGGAGTAACATGGTGTCCGCGCTGCACTGAGGAGGGATGGTCCATGGGCCTTGCATGGCTTATGTGTTCAATCTGGTTGTGAAAAGGTTCCTGAAGTCTTCCACCGATCTTCAGAAGATTCTGAAAATGGCCAGGAAACTGTGCATGCACTTCATCCATTCCTACAAAGCCAGGAACACCCTCCTCGAGTTGCAGCGGCAGAACGGCCTCCCCCAACACATTCTGATATGCGATGTTTCCCCCCGTTGAAATTCCAGCCTACACATGTTGGGCCGACTGTATGAACAGAGAAAGGCCATTAACGATTTTTTGATGATCCAGGCGGACAGGAGTACTCCCCTGTGTAACTTTGATGTCAGCCAGTGGCAGCTCATGCGTGACACCTGCCGTTTGTTGAGGCCATTCGAGGAGGCTACGTTATTTGTCAGTCGCCAGGACTACGGGATGAATAACGTCATTCCACTGCTTCATGTCCTGGAACAGATGCTGAATAATCTGTCTGGGCAGGGGACTGGAGATGTGTCGACTATATCTCGCGGCCACATGAGTCTGGTGGGGACTGAACTGGAGGAGGAGGAGGAGGACGACGACGTTGGAGCAGAAGCATTGTCTGGTGAAATTAATGGATTTTCTACCCAGGTGACAAGAGAGGAGGAGCAGAAGCAGTTGGAGGAGGTAGATGGAGATGAGGAAGACGAGGCAGATGACCCGCAAGCACCGTGGCAGTATACAGTGGAGATGGAGGCAGGGAGCCCCTCGGAGTCACTTGTGCAGATGGCCAGCAACATGCTGATTTGTCTGGCTAGTGACAGCCGAATAGTCAGCATCCGGCAGAGGGATAACTTCTGGCTCTCCACCCTATTGGACCCTCGCTACCGGTCCAAAATGGGAGCCTTTTTCCCAGCTGCTGAGAGGGAGGACAAACTAAAATACTATAGGGAAATCCTCCGTAGTCAATTGGCCGCGGCCTATGTGTGGCATCATCCCTCCTCTGACAAGTCTGACCGGGGAGTTCTTCAGCGCTCACGTACTACTGCCGCGGCTTCTGGAGGAAAGTGGGGGGCTAGGAGTAGTACCAGCTCCATCAGCAGCAACCTAAGTCTGGAGTCACTGATGAGCAGCTTCCTTCACCCGCCTAGTGAGGAGGGCACTCGCAAGCAGCAGCAGGACCTGGAGCAGATCCTGAACCAACTGGTCGTGGCCTACTTGGACAGCACTCTGCCACCCAATTAGAAGATCCGCTGGACTACTGGGCAGCCAAACTAGATGTGTGGCCGCAACTTGCCGAGTTTTCAGTGGAGAAGCTGTCCTGCTCGACCAGTAGTGTGGCATCAGAGCGGGTGTTCAGTGCGGCGGGGGCCATCGTTACCCCAAGGAGAACCCACTTGTCCACGGGAAATATGGAACGACTGACCTTTGTCAAGATGAATCAGGCGAGGATTGGCCAGGATTTCCACACACCAATGCCTTAGGCGTCAGACTACATCAGCAATGACGCCTCATCCAAACTGTGAGAAATTAGTCTGTGTTCAAACTACCTGCCTCAGCCACTATTCTGATGCCCCCACCCACCTGATGCCACACATCTGCTGCCAGTTTCTCCATCTGCCACCAACCATCTTTACCAGGGACTGGTATTGCCACCCACCTCCACACTCTGTCATTGTGCCACTCTCTGACCTCATGCTGCTGGTGCTGCCGTGCCCACCACACTGTGTCATTGTGCCACTCTGTGGCCTACTCCTGTTTTTGCCATCTCCAGAATGTCATTGTGCCACTGCCTGACCTCATGCTGCTGCTGTGCCCTCCACCCTCTGTCATTGTGCCACTGTCTGACCTCATGCTGCTGCTGCCATGACCTTCCCTCTCTGTCATTGTGCCACTCTGTGGCCTACTACTGTTTTGCCACCTCCAGAATGTCATTGTGCCACTGCCTGACCTCATGCTGCTGCTGTGGCTGCTGTCGTGCCCTCCACACTGTGTCATTGTGCCACTCTGTGGCCTACTCCTGTTTTTGCCACCTCCAGAATGTCATTGTGCCACTGCAAGACCTCATGCTGCTGCTGTGGCTGCTGCTGTGCCCTCCACACTCTGTCATTGTGCCACTGTCTGACCTCATGATGCTGCTGAGGCACAAGCCGTGCCCTCCACAATGTCTCATTGTTCGACTCTCTGACCTCGTGCTGCTGATGCTGTCACCTACACACTCTGTGGCCTACTCCTGTTTTTGCCACCTTCAGAATGTCATTGTGCCACTGTCTGACCTCATGCTGCTGTGGCTGCTGCCGTCACCTCCACACTCTGTCACTGATGTTGCCAACTGAGCTCTCAGCTTGTTTTTTTCCAGCTTTCGCTGCCATGACTTTATCAGGCTACATTCCCGCTTCAGTTTTTTGGTCAGTTTTGCCCTCTTAAGTGCCCAGGGAATTTTAGAGTGAAGCGATTCTAAGAGCGGTGGCAGTCATCTGCGTGTCATACTAAAACACAACATTGTATGAAGACCAAACCAAGCTCCCTCTGCATATTTAAGCATAGCACAACGTTCTACAGCACCCTGCAGGCTCTGTGCAGCCTGGAAATAGCTGTTTTTTAATGCGATTCGTCCCGAAGCAATTCGGACCGAAACAAGGATTTTGTCAATGACTAATGATAATTACCTTTGCCAAATGGTGCAAGAACCGACTAGAGGAAAGGCCCTTCTAGACTTAATATTGACTAATAGACCTGACAGAGTAACAAAGGTTCAGGTTGAGGGGCACCTAGGAAATAGTGACCATAATATAATAAATTTCCATTTATCCTTCAATAGAGTTTTTTGTCATGGAGCCACAAAAATACTGAATTTTAGGAAGGCTAATTTTATTCTGCTTAGGGAGGCCCAAAACCGTATTGACTGGGACAAAGTGTTTAAATATGGCAGAACAAATAATAAATGGGATATTTTTAAAAAACTTATGGTAATAAAATAATTAGAAACAGGAAAAACCCAATGTGGATCAGCAGGGATGTAATGAGGCAATAAATAACAAAAATAAAACGTTTCACCTACTAAAACAGGAGGGTAGTGAAGAGGCGCTAAGAAGCTATAGGGAAAAAAATAAAGTGTGTAAAATAAAGATAAAGGAAGCAAAGCTGGAGACGGAAAGACATACCGCTGTAGAAAGTAAAACTAACCCCAAAATATTTTTTACTATATAAATAGTAAAAAGATTAAAACAGAAAATTTTGGACCTTTGAAAAATACTGAGGGAGAGACAGTAGAGGGCGATGAGAAAAAAGCAAACCTTTTAAACACTTTTTTCTCCACTGTTTTTACCGAAGAGGATGAGCCTCCAGTTGAACAGAGGGATGAGGTAAACTCCAACTTAAATGTTTCTTGTCTAACCCAGGAAGAAGTGCAACTCCGTCTTAAGAAGATTAAAATAGACAAATCCCCAGGTCCAGATGGCATACACCCACGTGTCCTAAGGGAGTTAAATGATGTCATAGATAGGCCCCTATTCTTAATATTTATGGACTTTCTAATAATGGGGTATGTCCCAAAGAATTGGCGCATAGCAAATGTGGTGCTAATATTCAAAAAGAGGCCAAAAAGTGATCAAGGAAACTATAGGCCGGTAAATTTAACCTCTGTTGTAGGTAAAATGTTTGAAGGTTTTTTCAGAGATGCTATCCTGGAGTATCTCACTGAAAATAAATGTATAACGCTGTCACAGCATTGGTTTATGATGGATCGGTCCTGTCAGACTAATCTCATCAGCTTCTATTAGGAAGTCAGTGCTAGACTGGATCGGGGTGAGACATTGAATGTCATATATCTAGATTTTTCAAAAGCTTTTGATACTGTGCCACATAAAAGGTTGGTAAATAAAATGAGAATGCTTGGACTGGGGGAAAATGTGTGCAAGTGGGTAAGCAACTGGCTCACTGAGAGAAAACAAAGGGTAGTAATTAACGGTGCATACTCAGACTGGATCGCTGTTACTAGTGGGGTACCACAGGGGTCAGTATTGGGCCCTATCCTCTTTAAAATTTTCATTAATCATCTTACACAGGGATTAAACAGTAGAATATCGATCTTGCAGACAATACTAAGCTCTGTAAAGTAATCAACACAATAGAGGATAATGTGTTATTACAAAGGGATCTGGATAAGTTGGATGCCTGGGCAGGGAAATGGCAGATGAGGTTTAATACAGATACATGCAAGGTTATGCACATGGGGAAGAAAAATCCATTACATGACTACATGTTAAATAGAAAAAGGCTGGGTAAAAGTAACATGGAGAAGGACTTGGGAATCCTGGTGGACAGTAAACTTAATTGTAGCAGCCAGTGTCAGACAGCAGCTGCCAAGGCAAATAGGATCATGGGGTGCATTAAAAGGGGCATAGATACACATGATGAGAACATTATTCTCCCATTATGCAAGTCAATGGTTAGACCACACATGGAATATTGTGTACAGTTTTGGGCGCCATTGCACAGGAAAGACATTGTAAAGCTTGAACAAGTACAAAGGAGGGCAACAAAAATAATAAAAGGACTGGGGGGACTGCAATACCCAGAAAGATTATCAAGATTATTTAGTTTAGAGAAAAGACGGCTTCGGGGGGACATAATAAATATGTTTAAATATATTAAGGGCCAATATAGAGATCTCTAACAAGATTTATTTATACCCAGGGCTGTAGCTAGAACAAGGGGGCATCCTCTACGGCTTGAGGAATGAAAGTTTCTACATAAACATAGAAAGGGATTCTTTACTGTAAGAGCAATGAGACTATGGAATTCTCTGCCAGAGGAACTTGTCATGGTGAATTCAATAAAAGAGTTCAAAAAAGGTTTGGATGCATTTCTGGAGCGTAATAATATAACAAGTTATAGTGTCTAGGATTATGGAGAGGGGTCATTGATCCAGGGATTTTTCCAATTGCCAGATTGGAGTCAGGAAGGAATTTTTCCCTAAAATTAGGACAATTGCCTTCTATTTCATTGTTTTTTTTTGCCTTCCTCTGAATCAACACCTTATCACAACAGTCTGAACTGGATGGAGTCTTGTCTTTTTTCGGCCTTACAAACTATGAAACTATGAATTTTGTTGGAAAATTCGGCGAAGTCACCGAATCGAATTTTTGAGAAATTCGCCCATCTCTAGTGGCCACCCAATAACTGTTGTTCAGTTTGATGGCCTTAATTCGAGGATCATGTTGGAGGAAATGGAGCATCCAAGCACTCATGTGAGAGATGGAGCCTTGATTTCCCAAGCCTCTGGGTCAAGGGACACTAGCAAACTGATCTTCCTCATCTTCCTCCTCCGCCTCAAATTCATGCCAACCTCTTTCCAAGGCAAGGACATCGGTAACGTCGGTGTCCAGGAATAACTCATCCTCCTCCGCTTCCTCCGTCACAGCTTCAACACAGCCCTGACTCGCCTCAGATGATGCACCCTGAGAGCTGAGGCGCCGCCTTGCACTAGCCCTGGACCCCGAACCACTGCCTAATGAAGACCGATAAAGTTTTGAAACTGTCGGGCCTTCTGGATTCGACGGAGAGAAAGGCTCGTTCCAGAACTAAGATCACCACAATGCTCATGCTGGTAAGGGCATTGTTCTCACTGACCATTTTGGTGGCTTCTTCAAAACTGGCAAGGATGGTGCAGAGCTCTTTCACCTCCCTCCACTCTCGGTGGCTCAACACCCCGAAGTCCGCACCGCTGCTTGTCAGGCCATATGTCACTTCGTGCTGCGTAATGGCATTGCGATGATTGCCACAATCGCTGGAGCATGTGGAGGGTGGAATTCCAGCGTGTTGCCACATCAACAATGAGACGGTTGACGGGGAGGCTGAGCTGACGCTGCAACGTAGCCAGGCCGGAAGAAGCAGGGTGCGAACGGCGGAAGTGTGAGCTCAAACCTCGAGCTTTCCTCAGCAGGCAGTCCAGACCCCGGTAGCGCTTTAGAAGTTTCTGGACGACAAGGTTCATGACGTGTACCAGGCAATGGATGTGCTCCAGCCTACCGATCTTAAGGGTGGCCAGGAGACTTCGACCGTTATCGCACACCACCTTGCCTGGCATAAGGTTCTTGTCACCCAGCCAGCGCTCGGTCTCGTTGCGGAGAGCCGTCCACAGCTCCAGACCTGTGTGTTGACAGTCTCCAAGACAGATTAATTTCAACACGACCTGGTTTCTATGGGCACGTGATGCTACCAGTGGACTTTGGGGGAAAGAACACTGCACCATCCCTGCGGTTTTAAAGAGCGTGCGCCAAGCCTGAGAGCCACCGTTACCACCAGAGACATCCACCCAGCTCACCCAGTGAGCTGTCACAGAGATATAGCGGCCTTGGTCATGCTTATTAGTCCATGTATCGGTGGTCAGATGGACTTTGTTGGACATAGATGCAGACAACGCGCTTGAAATTTTAGATGACTCGTGGCTGGCCAGGGCAGGGACGGCTTTTCTCGAAAAGAAATGCATGCTCAGCATCTGGTATTGGGGGCAGGCAAGGGCCATGATGTGGCAGAACCCATCTGTGTCCACCAGTCAGAAAGGAAACATTTCCAAGGCCAAAAGCCTGGCAATGCCGACATTCAGGCTTTTGGTTTTGGGATGGTTTGGGTTAAAGTGTTTCTTCTGCTCCCAAACCTGGTAGACAGAAGACTGGCTGCTAGAGTGGCCTCTGTACGGCGTGCAGGTCAAACTGGTGGAAGGAGAAGGGGTAGGATGGGTCTCTGGTGGTGCTGGTGGTACTCAGGCTACGGTGGAGGCTGATCCTTGCTCATGACTCTGAGAGACATGGGCAGCTGAGGAACGCTTGGTCATGGCAGAGGAGGAGGCGGAGACAGAGGGTGTGAAGCCTGGGATCGGTGTGGCCTATTTTGGCCATGTGTTCCCTCCATTTCAACTCAGGCATTCGCTGCATGTGACTAGACATGTTGGTGGTGGTTAAACACCTAAGATTCTTCCCTCTACTGATGCGTTTATGGCAAAGGCGGCATATGACATCGCTGGGTGAATCAGAGGCTTGCTCGAAAAAGGCCCAGGCTTGAGAGGTCCTGGACCTTTTCAACGGCGATAAGCGAGGAGCGATGTTTCCGCTGATCGTGGCTGGCGGAATAATCTCAGCGGACTTGTGCGACCGCCCTCTCCCTTTTTGAGGCGGGACCCGTACTAACACTCTCCCATCGTCTTCCTCCTTGTCCAGTGATGAAGCGCTCACAAGCAAATTCTTCTGAAAAGATCACGTTGGATCCGCAATGTTGTCATCATCATCAACACAGGTGACTTGGTCGTCCTGACATTCTACATCCTGGAGCTGCGGGCTGCAAGCAACAGGCACTGCAAGGCGATGCCGACTGCTTAGGATTTTTGCCGATTGACTGGCTTCCTTCTCCTCCTCTGATTGCATAAGTAATTGGGTGTGAGAGCAGACTAAATAATCCTCGGTGGCCGCTTGATCGTTTGAAATGCCATCTGAACCCAACCGCCATTTGTCATCAAAGAGGTCTTCAGAAAATAGATTATCCACAGTGGTGGGTACACGAGTTGACATTTGGGCTGCCTTCGCTTCATGTTGGACGGATGCTGATGATGATGACATTTGTGGCCGTTAGAGATAGGCGAATTTCCCGAAATTCGTTTCGTTCACTTCGCCGAATTTCTCGATAAAAAATAACTTCGTTCCGAATTACTTTGGCACGAATCACGTTAAAAAACAGCTATTTCCAGGCTGCACAGAGCCTGCAGGGGGCTGTAGAATGTTGTGCCATGCTTAAATATGCAGAGGGAGCTTGGTTTGGTCTTCATACAATGTTGTGTTTTAGTATGACACGCACATGACTGCCGCCGCTCTTAGAATCGCTTCACTATAAAATTCCCTGGGCACATAAGAGGCAAAACTGACAAAAAAACTGAAGCGGGAATGTTGCCTGAAAAGTCTGCCAGAGAAACGCAAAAAAAAAAAGCTGAGAGCTCAG
>JAODAL010075342.1:0-14033 GCA_025379985.1 Phyllomedusa bahiana
TTTTTCCTTTTGGGGGGGTCTTCTATCAGGCGTGGATTATTTACATACATCTAAAGATACTGACTCCTGATGAACCTGATTTGGGGAAACGCGCGGATAATAGAGAACTATACATCTTTAAATCTCACTTTTTTATATAAAAACCCATTGGTCCTAATTTAGTATAATTAGTATTGCTTAGGTGAAAGCCTTTTAATGTGGGGCCCGTCCTTATTGGGGCGATTACTCCATAAAGGCATGTCTTTTAGGGCTTTTTAATAGGGTGTTTATAGAGGGAGTATACTCATTATATAAAAGGACCTTTTTGGATCAAAGGTGGAGGACCTAATTCTCTGGGACTGTATTGATGCAGGACTGGTGAAGAACTCCTCTTGGAGAGCTAAGTATACTCCCTCTCTTTATCATATATAGTATTATTTTATTGAATTATCTGGAATAAGGGAATAGTGTATTGTATTTAGGTTTTAATCAATTGTAATAAAGTTTTGATGTTGTTATATTTGGGGTTATAATTTTACTGTGATAGGTTTTTGAGACCCTAATGTAGAAATCGGTTTGCTGCCAGGTGGTTTTTCTAGGGCCCAGGAGCTGCAAGTTACGCCTCTGCTTCTGAGCCCATTCTGCTTCCCCAAGCGGAAAAACCTTGTTCTTGGTTCAACAGATATGTAGCGCCGCCTTCCGGTCATTACCTACAGTAATCTATTCATTTGGCACTTTAGAATCTTGGAGAAATCGCAGAAGACACCTACTTCAAGAGATTGATTTTGAGAGCTGTGCATCAGGTCTCACCCTAGACTTCTACCTGCTATATCCCTATTATTGTGCAGCTTACAGGAAAAAATGGAAGTTTGCGATTTAGAATGTAAATCTGTTTTCTCTTCGTCAACAGCACAAAATTCCCTCCCTAAATTAAACAGTCTGCAGTACTAAAAAATAAACGCAATGGGTAGGAGTCTGGGGGCCTATTTTATATGACAGCACACATATTAAAAATTCCATTTGTCCTATCAGTCCACGAGGCAGAGAAATCCCTATTGCCGTGCTGCTGACAGAACTAAAGGAAAACAGATTTAAATTCTAGTCATAAACGTTTTCTTTCTAGCATTTTTTGGACACTAGCAATTTATTTTCCAGAAGCAGCATGGTGTAGTTATGACATTTTCAGGCAGTTTCTGGTATATTCTACCTTTTAGGCTATGTTCACACGGCTTAAAATGGGACGTATCTCGCCCCGTATTTTGCGCCGTACTGCACAAAATAGGGGGCGAGATACGCCCCAGTCATTACGGAATCCCAGTTCTCATAGAGAACTTGGAACCCCTTCCTCTCTGGGCTCCATAATAGGGGAGGGGGGAGAGAAGGACATTCTTATTCACGGGGTATACGCACTGAGAAAATAAGTCTATGAATGCCTCCACCCTGCCCCCGCTCCCCAACACAATCGTAATTTGGCCAAAATACTCCGCAATTATTGTCGTGTGAACATAGCCTTAGACTCCAATGTTTTTGTTTTTTTCCAGCAGTAAAAGATGCATGTTTAAATCTGCTGCAATTTTTTATGCATTTTTTGTGTTGTTTTTCTACATTTTCAAAATCTGCTAGGGGCCCCAAAGACGGGGAGGGGAAAAAGCCCAGAAAAAAATACACCTACAAATGTTTGTATCTATACATATTATTTTGAAAAAAAACAAAAAAAAACAACAGTGAGTGAAAAACTGCTTAAACACGAAAAAAGGCATGCAGTTTTTGAAGGGTTTTTTTTCAGCAAAAAAAATCTGTAAATGTAAGTATAAAAAAACGTAATTTAACAAAAAAACACCCTTTGGGTTTTTTACTTGTTTTTCCCAGATTACGACAACAAAATAAATGAGCGACTTCAAAAGGAAAATTTTTTTAAGCTATTTAAATTTCATTAACTTTTTGAAAGCTAGACAAGATTTGTATTAGTAGGGCCGGGGGGCATACATCTCATTTTGTAAGTTATACCAACAGGTGCACAGTATGATGGATATGGAATTGGGACTGATGGCCGTAATAAAATGAACAATCACTGTTTAAATCATTGAATGGATGTCTGGGGAATGCTACCAATGAATACAATCAGTATGCTGGTCTCTTTTTAGTTTAAAAAAATTTTTCAATCCCCCTTCCTTTGGTTTTTCAGATTTTTAAAGAATCTTTTGTATCCAAAAGAAGGAATGAATCTAAAAAAAAGATGAAATATACGTTTTACTTTTAGATTTTTCCTATATTAAGAGCTTCTCCTTGCTTAAGCTAAACAATTCTTAAGCAAACATTGCACTAAACTTCACTGTTTTAACACCTTAAGGACCCAGTTAGTTTTGGCCTTCCTGACACAGCCCTATTTTTTAAATCTGACATGTGTCACTTTATTTGAGAATAACTTTTTGACACTTTTACCTATCCATGTGATTCAGAGATTGTTTTCTCGTGACACATTGTGCTTTAAATTAGTAAGAAAATTTTATCCATACAATCGTTGTTTGTTTGTGTAAAATATCAAAATGTCATGAAAATTTGGAAAAATTTGTGATTCTGAAAGTTCCAAAATTTCTGCGTGCAAGACAGATAATTATTCACCACAAAATAGTTTCTGACTAGCATTTACCATATGTCCACCAAAAAAGGTTGGCATCATTTTTTTAAAGGGATTTTTTTTTTTTTACATTAGAGGGCTTAGAAATTTAGTAGTAATTTCTCACATTTTCAAGAAAATTGCAATATAAATTTTTTAAAGGGACCAGTCCAGTTCTGATGGGCTTTGAGGGGCCTTATGTTGTTACCCCCATAAATGACGCCTTCTAAAAAACTAGACCCCTTAAAGTATTTACAACAGTGTTTAGGAAGTTTGACAACCCTTTGGGCGCATCCCCACGGTAGTGGACAAATACCGGCTAGTATTTGTCCGGTTTTGCGGCCGTCCCCATGGCCGCTGGAGGGATGGCTTTTCTCCGCGATGAGCGGAGAACAGCCCTCCCCCCTCATTGAATTCTTCATATTCCGTCTGGAAACCGGACGGAAGAATGAACATGTTCAATGTTTTGCCGCCGGACCGCCGGCGGCAAAACCATCGAGCGGGAAACCCGTGCAGTGGGGACTGCTGTACGGGTTTTCCATAAGGCACAATTGGCTCATTTTCGCCAGTTTTTCAGGCGGTCTGAAAAACCGAAAAAACCGGCTGAAAAACCGGCCAAAAACCCCGTGCCGTGGGGACATGCCCTTTAGGTATTTCACAGAAATTAATGCAAAGTGGGGGTTTGAATTTAAAAATTTCACTTTTTTTGCAGTTTTTTCAATAATTATGCATTTTTCACTGAAATACGGTAAATGTGACTAGGTAAATGCAATTTAATATCATTCCCCAGGTCTGCGTTTTGGATATCCATATGTGGCCCTAGTGCTTTATTTGGCTCAGCCATAAGCCCAGAAAAGGAGGAGCACCTACTGACTCTGGGGTCTCATTTTCAATGCGATTTTATTTAGGCGCCATTTCAGGTTTGGGGACGCCCTAAGGTGCTAAAACTTAATAAACACCCCTAAAAAGACCCCATATTGAAACTACACCTGAAGGTATATATCAGGGTGTTGTGAGTAAAATCGACCCCACAGGTGATTCACAATTTTTTTTTTAGCATTAGGCTGTGAAAATGTAAAAAAAATTTTTTCCAATAACCTGAAAAATTTAGTTTAAAAAATGTTTCATTTTTACAGGAACCCTTTGAAAAAAGAACCCCAAAACTTGTTAACCCAATTTTTTCCAAGTTCGGCAATCCCTTTACATGTGGGTGTAAATGCTGTTTGGGCACATGGCAGGGCGTACAAGGAGGGGGCGCTATTTGTTTTTTGGAACGCAGATTTTGGTGGGACCGTGTCGCATTTGCAAAGCCACCAAAGAACCAGAAGAGGTGAAATCTTCCAGAAGTCGCCCCATTTTTTGATTCAATACTCCTCATGGATATCATATAGGGGTGTTTTGGGCATTTTGAGCACACATTGTGTCATCTTTTTTTAGCATTTGGGCCCATGAAAATGGGGGAAACGCAGTTCCACCATTGTTTTTTGGGCTTCAATTTTACAGCGTTCCCGTGCAGGGGTAAATGATGTGATAAACTTTACTATGGAGGTCGGAAACAATTGCAATGGTATAAATTTTTATATATTTTTTTTAATGTTTTATTACTCTTACACAATAGAAATGGTCTATAAAAAAATGCATTTTTCTGTTGTCCTATTCTGACAGTCAAACTTTTTTATTTTGCTGTGTGCAGAGCTGTGTAGGGTCTTGTTTTTTGCGGGGTGAATTGATGCTTTTATTGGTACCATTATGGGTGCATAAACACTTGTTTACTTTTTATTAAGGTTTTTGTGAGGTGTTTTGAACAAAATACAGAAATCCTGGAAGGTTTTTATTCTTATTTTTTATAGCGGTCACTCTGCGTTAGATATGACATGCTAGCTTTACTCAGCAGGTCGATACGATTACCAGCAATACCCAAAATTTGGTATAATTTTTTATTTTTTACTGCTTTATAACAATTAAAAACACTTTTTATTAAAACAGAAAAACACATTTTTGCATCGCCATAGTCTGAGAGCCATAACTTTTTTATTTTTCGTGTAAGGAGCTGTGTTACAGCTTGTTTTTTGAGGAATGAGTTGAGTTTTATTTGTATAATTTTTGGGGGGACAAGCTTTTTGACAGTTTTAAATCCGGTTTTTGGAAGGCCCGAGGTGAAAATATACTGCAATCCTATATGTTTTTTTTATTTTTATTTTAACAGCGCTCACTTGCAGTAAACCGTAATAACTTAGCTTTACTCTGTGGATCGATAAGATTATGGCGATACCCAATTTTTATAGTTTTTTTATGTTGAAGCACTTTAAAAAAAAAAAAAGTTTTTTTTAGTGTGTAAAAGAATAATTTTTAAAATCGCTATCTTCCGAGAGCCATAACTTTTTTATTTTTCCGTATACAGAGCTGTGTAAGGACTTTTTTTTTGCGGGATGAACTGACGTTTTAATTGGTACAATGTTGGCGTTTATAGGAGTTTTTGATCACTTTTTATTCCATTTTATGTGCTGTGGGATAAACAAAAATCTTAATTCTGTAATTTTTTTTTTTTTTTACGGGGTTCACCATACGGTAAATTAACATGACATATTTATAGGGGCAGGGTCGTTACACATGCGGCGATACCAAATATGGGTAAATTTTATTTATTTTTGATCTTTTTTGGGGCGATTGCCGTTTGTAAAGGGAAAAGGGCGGTGTACGGGTGTTTTATTTTATTTTTCGTGTTTGTGTTTTACTTTTTTTTCACTTTTTTTTACTTTTTACATTTTTTTTTTTACTTTTCCCCATAGGGGATTTGAATGAGAGCTCTTCAATCCTCATTCAATAGGATCAATGCCCCAGCTTGTTGCTATGCACTGGTTCCTATGGCACCGGTCAGTCACGATGCCGGGCCATGCCCACAGGGTACAGCCGGGCATCATGACGTCACAGACAACCCGGAAGGCATTCTATGCCTTCCGTGCTGTCTGACAGCATACAGCAGCCACACGATCGTGCGCTGCTGTCGCCGACAGAGACGCAGGAGGAGCGATCTCCTCCTGCGTCTTCCTTAGTTATTGCGACCCGATCGTCGCGATATTTAAGGGGTTAACCCCCCCCCGGAGCGATCCGGGGTCGGGGCCGACGCTGCGGGATGTCAGCTGTAATATACAGCTGACACCCCGCGCCGAACTCGCGAAATCTGCTTTAGAGTTCGCGCAATCCTCTGGACGTATGCATACGTCCAGGGTCGTTAACCCCCAAACGACCTGAACGTATGCATACGTCCTAGGTCGTTAAGGGGTTAAAAAAGTTGTCTTTCAATTAACAAAAATATAATTAACCTCATTCTGCCTACACCACATAAAAAGGAGAAACAAAATTGTCCTACCCTTAGATGTACTAACCTTTTATTCAGCATTTATTGAGCTCCATAGCAACATGAGATTGGCCCAGTCACCTAGCGACAGGAACTGAAACTAGCAGCATAAGTAGCAAAAGTTGAAGTTATGGATATAAAGTCATATGCAATAGAAATACATATTTATTAAAGGTAGATAACGAAATCCACCAACACATTATTCCTTACTTAAAGGTACAATGTTCTTGCATTCAAGTGTGCCCCCCTCAGCAGTTGTTATGGCTAAGGCTAAAGCTATGCCCATGCTTTTATGTGACATACGATACTGTACAGAAAAGTGTCTTAAAATGCACCAAACAGTGGCACATTTTGGGCACAGCATGCCGCAGCATTACCCATTTATCTTTTGCTGTTTGTTTGCATTTTCTCTAAAAAGGTACAGTAACTCAAAAAAAAACAAATCCAATCAGGCTCCCCTCTCACTTCCACCTCTACCCGTGTTACCAGCAGCAGGTGAGCAGTCTCCTCTCCCTCTTCTGTGTTATAAGCAGCAGGGGAAATCCAATTCCATATAATCAACCGCACATATTCAATTATCAATGTTCCTCAATTATCAATATGTTTTTCCGAGCTGTGGCCAGACTTCCATGCTTCTCGCTTTCACATCCTCTTTCTCTCTTTCTTGCGACACCTATGATAAAGGTCATGTATTGACTGAAAACTTTCAGAAGGAAATGTCGCCATTGTATTTGTAAATTTTCAATAAAGGAATATTAATAATTAAATCTGTGCGGTTGATTGTACTGAATTGGATTTCCTCTGGATTGAAATGATCCTACCAGTACTATCACTATATATTATGTGCCGAGCAACATAATTTTATTATCAGAAGCAGGTAAACACACTCCTCCCCCTCCCATGTGTTATCACCAGCAGGTGAACACACTCCTCCCTCTCCAATGTGTTATCAGCAGCAGGTGAACACACTCCTCCCTCTCCAATGTGTTAGCACTAGCAAGTGACTCCTCTCCTTCCCTTCTCTACCTCTTCAGTTATCAGGCAGTTGGGGAACCGGATCAAATCTGCTCTGTGAAAAGCTGGAGAAAAATCTTGAAAGTGGTAGAAGGTCTCTACACTGCAAACTTCCAGAAGGTTATAGCAGTGACTAAAGAACAGGGAGATAAAAATACATAGTGACAGGGACCTGACACAGTCCACTGTGACACAACTACAACCCTAGATACACATGCCGCTGGTCAACCTCTACACAGGGCGAATCAACCTACAACAGATTGTACAGAGAGTCCATCCACACTGCTATCAGAGATTTCTTTTTAAAGAAGTTGCCACCAATGTTGATGAGACCTTTGCATTTTATCAGTGGGGGCAACTGAGGGTGGCCTGATGTCCTCATTTCTGTTTGATGACCACTTGGCTACCATTCATGGAAAGGGCAGTGTGGGTATTGAGGGTGTAGTAACTCTGATCTTCGGCTTGCATTTTACACATGGGTGTGTGGGCAGGTAGCATGAACTCCATTTTGTCCTTCTTCTTTTGCAGCTTGGTAATCTCCTTTAGAAGGATGGTCACATGTTTCTTTTCTTTCAGCAGCATCAGTCCAATAAAATTGCATCCCCAATGAAGTCGCTTCTTTCATTGCTGGAAGTCCATGTGAGACCCCATTGGTAATCATTGGTAACCACATTGGTAATCTGTCACCTCCTCTGGAATGATGGCTGCAATGGGCTGTATCACTGGAGCTTTTTGGAGTGGAAACTCTTGAAATTATTGGGCAAACTGCCTGTAAATGCCCTGAAGAGAAACACTTAAAACAGGTCTGTGTACCCATATCCATTGCTTCAGGCAGCATTCAGGAAGTCTGGGAGGAAACATATGGGTTTTTGTGGTCATTCACCTCCACTAGAGTGGTTTGTGCAGGGTTTCACCAAGTTGTGGATCAGCTTTCTACATACGGGCTGGCGGGCTGCCTCCTCTAGAATCTGTGGTTCACAATCTATAACCCACTCCTTCATCAGCATTGGACATCTTCAGAAACTGCTCCTTCAGAAGCAGTTGACAAAGTTCCTCACATGTCTGGGCTTTCATCCATGGATCCACTGGTTTAGGGCATGGGACAGCTTGTTGCCAAATTCCAGGTAGGTATCCTGCATCCCTTTAAGTAAGTTGTGAAAACTCTGTTGGTAGTTTTCCGGAGTGATGGCTTAACGGGCTAATAGTACCAGCTTCCACCTCCTCATAGTCCAGATGCTGCTCTTCAGAAAGAGCATGAAACATAGAGCTGGCCCTACCTGTAAGCTTCCCGGGCAATAAACATATCCAGTTCTCCTCCACAATATTGTGAGACTTTCACATTATCTCAAATGTTTCCAAATTTGCATTAATGTCCTCTCTGTCCTCCTGGAAGGTGGGAAATGCAGCTGACAGCTTGACAATATCCCAGGACCGAGCATATCCAGTGATTTCTGGATGGTGGATGTGCTAAGCTTGGTCCCTTCTTGCCACCTTCTGATAGACAAGCTCCATTAGCTTCATATTTTCACCAGTGCTCTCATCATCCTGAGCACTCTCATCACCTGTAGAATAACTCCTCAACACAATTCATGGTAGGGTCCTCACTGGAGACGGATGACTGGGGACAAGTGATAGTATTCACATTGGAAGTAAAGTCCAAGGCCGTATCCTGCATGAGGAGATTACAAAGTTTGTGCTTCTTCTATCCCTGAAGCACAATCCCGCGATTCCTACACCACTTCCTCAGGGTGGCCACAGAACGTTCTTCTAGATCCTGCCTCTGTATACAGATGTAGCAGAGTCTAGCTTGACCGTGATATCACGGCTTTTTGTGTTATCTGCTCTTATCTGTAAACAAAGGCCATTGAAAAGCTGTTCTTTTTAGTTCTGCTACATCTGTACTGCTAAGTGCTATGTCCCACCGCTGTCACCAAGTCTGTCACAAAATTGCGCTTCTGACCAAAAAGACAGACACTGACTAGTAAGTACTGGAACCAATGGAGTCTTTTATTTCAAGGCAGGGAGTACGTCGCAGCTTACTATGTTTTCACAAAACAGTCACACTCTCCTCTCACCTCCACTTGTGTTATCAGCAGCAGGTGAACTGACTCCGCCCCCTCTTTTCTGTACCTTGTCAGTCATCAGGCAGTTGGTGATCTGGATCAAACGAGCTACATGGAAAGCTGGAGAAACATCTAGGAAACGGTAGCAGGTTTCAGCACTGGAAACTTCCAGAAGGTTATGTATTAAACAGTTGTGACCCAGACAATTGTTATCAGCAAAATACTTAATAGTATGGACTATTTTGTCTTCCTTTATATGTAATACTAAGGGCGACATCTATGATTTTTGCCGCCCAGGTGCCATTTATTTTGCGTACATTAGTAGCATAGAATGTGCCTGCATCTATGAACCTATTCTACTGTGGGTCATAGATTTAGCGCTTTCTAGCTACTAAATGACACTTCTGGCTCAGGTAAACCACCTATTAAGTGCTCTACCTGTTCCAGCAGTAATGCGCCGGGATTTGCCGTGCTGAAGCTATAAATATGTAGCTTCGTACAGTTGTAGTGCGACATGCCTCTAGCATTTCCCCAATCTCAGGCGCATTACAAAGTTCCGCGGGTGTTCTGTAATGCGCCTGATTAAAAATCTAATGAACAGGTCTGCGCCAGTTTTCGGGCTGAAAAGACGCCAGACTTCTGGCGCAGACCCATACATGCATGTCAGCTTGAGAGTAGAAATAGACAGTGCAGTACAGTCATCCAGTAGACAACAGACCCACCTCTGATATGTCTGCCTATGTCCACATGAGATGTCAGTCAAATTATGCAGCCATTCACAGACACATCAGAGGGGGGACTACCCTCTTGTGTAAACAAGATAGTCCTAGTCAGCTGTGGTTTAGAAATTCATTTTTTTATTACTGTTATTTACACAGATATACTGTATATAAAAAAAAATCAGAAATTATTTCTTTCTTAGTCTTTCTACATTCTTTTATTCCAGACAGTTTCTCCTAAAAAGGAAGTCACACATCAGTTTAATGAGAAAAAAAAGAATCCATTCACTTCAAGCAGATTTTCCAGCATGTTAGGAAATTTGTAATAATGAGTGCTTAGGATCAACAAAAGCATTCAAAAGTTGGCAAAACACAGTCTATTTATCAACTTGATCATCATGGTAATCCTGCAACTGTATAACAAGAAAGAACTTCATTAAAATGATATCATCTACAAAAGATTTGCAATATGATAGTTAATAAGATATGTAAAATGGCAGTCACTAGCTGGTTCAGGTTTCATCACACGAGTGGTAACAGACCCAACAAATTACCTATACATGTGCCGATAAGAAAGTAAATGTCCTTGCAAATATTAGAGCACAGTATCACAATAGCAGCAGAAACACTATTTGTGCTCCAGATATTTCCACATCAGTAAAAGGAATTTATGAAATATTCTTTATCTCATTTCTATAAGATTAGTCTTTTTGTGAAAACCTGTATATTGGCTGCCCAGTCTAAAAGCTTTTGGAGATAAAAACTTTTTATCTTTACTAGTAAACACCGAAACACAGTCATTTTTAGTTGACTGATTTATCCTAAAATAATATGGGATAAAAGGAAGTTGAGATTTCCATTTAGAAGATTTCAGACAATGATTTTAAGCACAGAAAAAAAATTAATTTGCACAGATATACCAATGTTTATAAATGATACACTCACGCTCTTAAAATGCCCTCATTCTATCAGTATCATTCCATTTCCATGAGCTTATTTTTTATTTATGTGTTTAAAGCACTAAAAGTGTTTCAAAGATGAATACCATCATTGCAGACAAAGTGAAGAAAAAAAATACATTTACTTCATCCTATGTTCGAGAATGGAGAGAAGATGAAGAACTAATACAGGTTTAGAGGACGATTTCCTAAGAATTACAATGCAATCTAGTAGGCAGCCCTGGTTGCCAGTCATGGCTAAATGCATTGCATATTATAACCTACGGTAGCATTTTACTGTGCATTTGCAGAACCTTTCCAGTGATACTCAAACATCAAATTTGTGTTTCTAACGGAACAACCACATTTTACTATAATTATAACCATGTATAATAAAGTCTCACATTACAAGGTTTGTTTTGGTGAATTTAATGAAAAGAAACTTTTTTTTTATATTTTATTTTCTTTAAGTACAAATACATAAAACACAAGACACAACAGTTACAGCAGTTCCAACATACAGGATATAAGAATAGATAGATAGATAGATAGATAGATAGATAGATAGATAGATAGATAGATAGCAGAGGCATAACTAGAGAAGCCTGGGCCCCATAGCAAGCTTTTGGATGCCCCCCCAACCACGAACATTTACCAGGACCTCTTAGGTCATGCAATTCCTAGCTAATACCCGGAGTAAATACGTCTCACCTTAGGTCTCCCCATCACACTGCTCCCCAACAAGTGCCACTATAGCAAGACCAACATTACCAGTAACGCTACTACATAGTAACCTGATTATACCGTTAAAACACAACCACAAATTACTACCACATAGTGACTGAATAATACCTCTATACTATTACTGAATAAAGATCTGTATACAAAGACCTATATTACCACCATATAGTGATCATATAGTGGTAGACACCAGTGTACACAGGCTCTGCTGACATATAAGTGATTATAGCACAGTTACATCTTGTGACTCACATGTGACATTTCTCTGACGAGTTGTTGACTTTTCCTTTTGTTCTGCATCCGGTCCAGACCGTCATGACGACTTCTCCCAGCCATCACTCGTTCCTGCAGATTTAGACACAAATATCTTAGAATCGTCATCTTTCTAGCACCTCATTCCCTGCCCCCCCACCTATGTAGAAACTTCACATGGGAGAGAGAGCGGGTACAGGCCCTAGCTTAGAGGTCCAGTCTCCTAGAGGGGAGGAACAGAGGATCCACCCTCTGGAGATTGTGTTAAAGCTATGGCCTGTACCCCTCAGAATTATGTCACCAGATAGACTCCCATTAGATAGGTTGGTAGGCCCTTAACGTCTCAATTAGGTAGGTAGGCTACAGGTAGGTAGTTAGATTGGCCCTAGGTAGGCAGTAGTTAGGTCCCAGTTAGGTAGGCAGCCCCCAGGTAGATAGGTAGGCTGTAGGTAGGCCCCAGGTAGCTAAGTAGGCAGACCACAGGTAGGCTGTAGGTGAGCCCCAAGTAGGTAGGCTACAGGTAGGTAGGTAGATTGGCCCTAGGCAGGCTGCCTCCAGGTAGCTAAGTAGGCTGTTGCTAGGCCCCAGGTAGTTAAGCAGGCAGTAGGTGGACCACAGGTAGCTAGGTAGATAAGCTATATGTGTGGCTCACATAGGTAGATAGGTTATAAGTGGGGCCCACATAGGTAGGTAAATAGGCTATAGGGGGCTCCAAGTAGGCACACAGGCTTTAGGCAGGCTATAGGGGCCATATAGGTAGATAAGCAGGCATTAAGGTAGGCTATAGACGCCATATGGGTAGTCAGGCAGGGTTTAGGTAGGCTATAGGGTCCATATAGATAGGCAGGCAGGCTTTAGGTAGGCTATAGAAGCCATATAAGTAGTCAGGCAGGCATATAGGTAGGCTATAGGGGCCATATAGTTAGTTAGGCAGGCATGGTTCTGGTAGACTGTAGGGGGTCATATAGGCAGACAGGCAGGGTTCAGGTAGGCTATGGGGGGTCATACAGGCAGGCAGGGTTCAGATAGGCTATAGGGAGTCATATAGGCAGACAGGCAGTGTTCAAGTAGACAGGCAGGAAGGGTTCAGGTAGGCTATTGGGAGTCATATAGCCAGGCAGCGTCAGGTAGGCTATAGGGGTCATATAGGCAGGTAGTCAGTGTTCATGTAGGCTATAGGGGGTCTTACAGGTAGCCAGGCAGGATCAGGTAGGCTATAGGAGGTCATATAAGTAGCCAGGCAGGGTCAGGTAGGCTATAGGTGGGGTAATATAGCTAGCCAGGCAGGGTCAGGTAGGCTATAGGGGGTGATATAGGTAGCCAGACATGGTCAGAAAGGGTGTAGGGGGGTCATATATGTAGCCAGGCAGGGTCAGGTAGGCTATAGGGGGTGATATATATATAAGCTATAGGGAGGTCATATAGGCAGGCAGGCTACTTTAATGTTAAAAAAAATAAGAAATACCTTACTCACCTGTGCTACGATCCCACAATGCGCTCAGCTCCCAGCTAGTCAGTCTCTGTGCTCAGCGCGGGCGGTGTGATGATGTGATGTCATTACACCGCTCACGTCAGCACTGTGGGCCGGCGCCTGGTAGCAAATTAGCAGAGCGGCGCCCTGCTCTGCTAACACCGGGCCCCGTGGCAGCTGCTACATCTGCTACAACGGTAGTTACGCCCCTGATAGATACAGTGGGTACGGAAAGTATTCAGGCCCCTTTAAATTTTTCACTCTCTTTCATTGCAAGCAGTTGGTAAGATCCAAAAAGGTTCATATTCTTGCTTATTAATGTACACTCTGCACCCCATCTTGAAATAAAAAAAAACAGAAATGTAAATATTTTTGCAAATGTTTTAAACAAGAAAAACTGTAATCACATGATCTTAAATATTCAGACCCTTTGCTCAGTATTGAGTAGAAGCACCCCTTTGAGCTACTAAAGCCATGAGCCTTTTTGGGAATGATCTAACAAGTTTTCACACCTGGATTTGGGGTTCCTCTGCCATTCTTCCTTGCAAATCATCTCCAGTTCCCTCAGGTTGGATGGTGAATAGTGTTGAGCGATTACGCTGGCCATCGACATTGGTCGATGGTCGATAGTCGACCATCATCGACAAGATATTCGATGGTCGATGGTAGATTATGTGCGATGACCATTAAAGTCTATGGGAGAGCAACAACACCTTCATTCTTACACCCAAACAGGGAAGGAGAAGCTGGAATTAACATCCACAACAGTCAAATGGATATGTGCTACATCTTAGGCCACACTCGTAGGTTATAAAAGCCACAGAAAAAAACTCACAGACCATTCACTATCCTGTCTTGCACCACAGCATGACCCTTAAAGC
>JAODAL010075343.1:0-14033 GCA_025379985.1 Phyllomedusa bahiana
GCGGGCAGAGGTGAGGGTTTGGATGTGGCTTTGAAGGCCAGATGGATCGGGGTTTCCCTCAAGGCAGCGGACTAGCGGGCCCGTGAGAGTGTAACCCACTGACTGAATAGAGAATCGGTTTGGGGGAGGGGGGGGGACGGTGGAAAGAGTTTGAGTTCATTTTTTCCCACGTTAGTTTTTAGGAGACGGAAGAAGGAGAAGGGAAATGGAGGACGACAGTCGGGTTTTGGGAGAAAGAAAGGACATCGGGGCCCGGAATTTAGAGCTGTGTGTCGCCCGCATACGGTGGAAAATGAAACCATGGAAATCTATGAGTTACCCAATCAAGATGAATAGAGAAAGTAGGGCCCAGGACTGCCCTTGGGGACACCAAACGAGAGGGGCCCGGGGGGGAGGAGGTGGAGCGAAAGGGAAAGACGCTGAAAGTCCGATCATGAGGTCGAGGAGATCCAGGAGAGGCCAGTCCAAGATCCGGGGGGGGGGGATTTTTAGCGGGAGGGAATGGTGACTTCAAGGCAGGGACAGGTCCAAGGGGGGACACGAGAGTGGCATGAGGCTGGCAGTTACTAGGTCGTTTGCCTTTGGTTTAGGGGGGTTTTCGGTAAGTGGGGGGGTCGGAAACCTGATTGGAGCGGGCAAGGAGAGATTTTGGAGGAGAGGTGGGGGGACAGCTGAAGAGGGACGGCTGCTCAGGATTTTGGGAAGAAAAAGGGGGAGCAGTAGATGGGGGCGATAGTTGGACAGAGAGGGGGGGGTCAAGGATGTTTTTTGGGGAGGGGAGTGAAGTAGAAAGTTTAAAGGGGAAAGGGGAAGATCCCAAGGTTAGCGAAGGTTTTAACAGGGGGGTGAGGGCTGGGAGAAACAGCGCTAAGGTTGGGATGAGGTGGGGTGTATGGGCAAGTTACAGGTAGTAGGGTTGGGTTTGGGCATAGAGAGGAAAGATTGTCGGGGTAACATTGGGGAAGCAAGTTAAGGGGGGAAAAGCAGGTTCAAGGGGACAGGGAGGGTGCTGGGGACTGGGGGGAACTTTCTCTGTTTAAAGGGGATCTTGTGTAGGAAATAAATGTAAAGCACTGCAGAAAGGAGGGGTGGGGGAGGAGGTGCTGGGGGCGGAGGGGAGAGTTGAAAGGTTTTGAATAGTTTTCTGGGTTGTGAACAGGGAGGAATAGATTGGTGAAGTAATCCTGTTTGGCGGTGTGAGTGAGTTTAAATGGTGTAGGATTGTTTGTATGGGTGAAGTTGGCAGGGAGCGGGTTTTTTTTTCCCAGCGCGTTCGGCATTCGGGAAAGCTCGTCGGTTTTTGTTGTCCCAAGGGTTGGCTGTTGTTTTTGGGGGTTTTGTTGGTGTGAGGGGACGACGGAGTAAAGGGCTGTGGTGACTGTGGGGGTTTGGAAAACCCAGGGCTGCTCGGGGCTTTAAAAGGGGGGTTTTCTCAACGAAGACAAATTAAAAATGGGGCCAAAAAAAATCAAAGGTACGTCTTGGTTACTATTGGCAAAGTGCTACGGTTTAGAGACGGGCGGGTTTTTACATGTGTTTACAAAGGTGTTTTTTACGGGTCAGGGGAAGCATTCGCCTGCCCGGGTCGTGCACATGCAAAGGAAAGGCGTGAAGGGGAGGGGCAGGGATGTTTTTTTGGCAGCGGGAGGAAAGCAGTGAAGGATTTGCGGGGGTTGTGTGTATTTGTATCCTTTCCTGCCTTCCCCTTCCCTGTGGGGCCCAATACACACACCCGTGGTGCCAATACACCCTCCCTCCTCTTCCTGCCTCTTGTCCCTGCATGTCGCTGCCAAACACACAACCCCCCCAAGATTGTTGATAACACAGGATCCACCAACAATAGGGGATTAAAAGGTCTACCTCTCCCCTTCCCGCACCTGACTCTTTTTATCACAGAAGTCTCCTATAGAAGCCCGGTTTTAAAATTTGTAAAGAAAAAAAAATTGCATAATTCCCTTTAAAAAAGTGTTCCCCCCTCCACGTTTTTTGGCCTATTTATAGGATAACCATCAAAGTTTTGGGTAGGTCTCACCTCTGGCTCCCCACCATCTCCGAAAACAGCCCCCGAAAGTTTTTGGGTCGAATGTAAGCCGGGGCAACTTCACAAACTTTCCATCTGTTTTTTGGGATTTTTGGAAAAAGCAAACATTTCCCTACCCCCCGTTCTGAGAACTCCCATGAAAAAATGGGGGAACACGCGCTCCTCTGTACGGGGAAATCCCATAAAAAGAATGAGAACACAGCACCCCCTGAAATGGGAACTCCCATAAACAAAAGGACAATACCACTCCCCTGATGGGAAACTCCCCTAGAACAGGGAGAACAAGCACCCCCTTATGGGAACCCCATAGAGCAAATGGGGAGAACACAGGCCCCCCTGTACTGGGAACCCCTAGAAAAAAATGGGAAAACAGCACCCCCTGACTGGGAACTCCCCTGGCAGAAGGAGAAACACACGCTCCCTTTTACGGGGAAATCCCATAAACAGAATGGAAACACGTGCCCCCGTACTGGAAACTCCATAGAACGAATGGAAAAACACATGCTCCCCTTATGGGGAACTCCCATAGAACAGAATGGAGAGAACACACGCTCCCTTTCTGGGAACCCCATAGAACAGAAAGGAGAAACACGCGCTCCCCCCCTTTTGGGAAATCCCCTAGAAAAAATGGGGAACACAGCGCCCCTATACGGGGAAATCCCATAGAAAGAAAGGGGGAAACACGCTCCCCTTTATGAATCCCCATAGAACAGAATGGGGAGAACACAGCACGCCCCTGTATGGGGGAAATCCCATGGAACAGAATGGGGAACACAATGCTCCCCCGTAGTGGGAATCCCATAGAAAAAATGGGGAGAACACAGGCCCCCCTGTACCGGGAACCCCATAGAACGAATGGAGAACACGGTCCCCCTTTTGGGGAAATCCCATGAACATAGATTTTGGTTAATCCCACAATCCCAGATATCTTTTGGTGGGGCATTGCGGCATTTCTGCGGCCTCCATGTGTACAAACCCCTAGCTCTTTCGGCGGGCCCCTCCCAATACTTGTTTGCTCATTGTTTTCTTGTTGTTGGGTTAAAAAAGTTCGATGATTATGGCGGGTTTTGCGGGGCCCCGGCCCCGAAGCTGGGGGAAAATCCAGGGCAAGATATTTGGAAACAAATTCGGGAAGGGGGTCTCCATCCTGCCCGGGAAAAGAATTATGCAAACCTTAATAAAAAAGTCTACCTGGCCGTCCCCAACCGGGGCTTCATTTTAAAAAAGCAATTTTCTCATGAATTTTTTTATGATTTTTTTTTTTTAATTTTTCTTGTTTTTTTTAAAAACTTTTCCCGATGCCCATGCAGGTTGCAGGCACTTCTGGTGGGGCATTGCCCCTGGGTTTTGGGGGGTTTGGGGAAGGTGGCAGCTTGAGTCCATCTCTTGATTACAGATATATAGAAGAAACTTTCTTGACCTTCATGGACCTCAGTAGTCTCTGGTGGGTTGGAAATTCGGCTATTGCAAGAAGACCCCCTGCCCATAAAAAGGCCCAAACCTACAGCAGGGAGAACCCTGCCCATAAGAGCTTTCACTCACGGAAGAGACCCTGCCCATAAAGCTCACACTCACAGAGGAACCTTTCCCATAAAAGCTTACCTCTCGGGGAGAGGGCCCTGCCCTAAGAGCTCCCAAACCCACAGGAGAGAGGACTCTGCCCCTAAGAGCTTACACCCTACAAGAAGGGCCCTGCCCCCAAGACTTACACTCCAGGGGAGAGGCCCTGCCCCAAAAAGCTTACACTCACAGGAAGAGACCCTCCCATAAGAGCTTCACTTAAGGGGAAAAGGACCCGCCCAAAAGAGCCACACCTACAGGGAGAGGGGCCCTTTCCCATAAGAAACTCACACTCTCAGGGGAGAGGACTTGCCCATAAAGCTTACACTCTACAGGAAAGGACCCTGTCCAAAAGCTCACACCTTTCAGGAGAGAGGCCCCCGCTCAAAGAGCTTACACTCTACAGGAGAGAGAACCCGCCCATAAAAAAATTTTACATTTTTACAGGAGAGGGACCCTGCCCAAAACTCACACCTACAGGAGAGAGGACCGCCCATAAAAGCTTACACTCTACAGGAGGGGTCCCTGCCCATAAGGCTTACACTCTCAGGAGAGAGGACCCTGCCCCCAAGACTGAACTTCAGAGGAGGTCCTGCCCATAAGAGCTTTCACTCCACAGGAGAGGGACCCTGCCCTAAAATTTCATTTACAGGAGAGAGGGCCCTGCCCTAAAAGCTTCAGTTTTCGGAGAGAGGAAACCCCCCATAAGAAAGAGGACCCGGCCCATAGGACTTACACCTAAGGGAGAGGACCCGCCCATAAAAAGCTTTCACCAAAAGGAAAGGACCCTGCCCAAAGGCTTTTACTCTACAGGAGAAGGCCCCCGCCCATTAGAGCCACATTCTACAGGGGAGGACCCTGCCCATAAGAAGAGGACCCCCCCTAGGAGCCACACTTACAGGAGAGAGGTCCCGCCCATAAAAAGCCACACTTACGGAGAGAGGACCCTGCCCATAAAAGGGAGGACCGGCCCCTAGGAGCTCACACTCTACGTAGAGGCCCGCCCTAAGAGCTTTACACTCACAGGGGAGATCCCTGTCTAAAAGCTTACACACTCAAAAGAGAAAAGGGCCCCCGACAAAGAGCTTACACTTACAGGAGAAGGCCCTGATCAAAGACTTTCACCACAAAAAGGGGAGAGGGCCCTCCCCTAAAAGCTGACACTCTAAGAGGAGGACCCGCTCATAAGAGCTTACACACAAAAGGAAGAGGTTCCCCGATCATAAGGCTTACACTCTAAAGGGGGAGGTCCCCCATCAAAGAGAAACACTCTACTAGGAGGTCCCTGCCCCAAAAACTTGCCTCACAGGAGAAAGGCCCTGTCATAAACTTAACTCTACAGGGGAAAAGGACCCTGCCCATAAGAGAAGGACCCGGCCCCAATAGGAGCTACACTCTACAGGGGAGGATTGCCCATAAGGCTTTAAATCTCAGGGGAAGGACCCTGCCCATAAGAGCTTTCCTTTACAGGAGAGAGGAACCGCCCCAAAACTTACACCTTTCAGGGGAGAGGGCCTGCCCCTAAGAGCTTACATCTACCGGAAAAGAGGACCCCCCCCTAAGGAAGAGGGGCCCGGGCCCATAGTGTTTTCCTTACGGAGAGAGGGCTTGCCCTAAGACTTTTTCTACAGGAGAGAGGACTTGCCCTAAGAGTTACACTCTACGGAGAAAAGGGCCCTGCAAAGATTTAAAAATCTACAAGAGAGAGGTCCCTGCCCATAAGAGCTTTTTTTTTTTTTCCCTACAAAAAAAGAGGGTCGCCCTTTAAAAGCTTACACTCACAGGAGGGGGTCCCCATCATAAAGTTTTACACTCTACAGGAGAGGGACCCTGCCCATAAAGCTCACACTCAAGGAGAGAGAAAAACCCGCCCAAAGCTTACACCTTTAAAGGGAAAAGGTCCTGATCATAAAGGGTTTCACCTCAAAGAGAGGTCCCTCCCATAAAGCTCACATCTACGGGAAAAGGCCCTGCCCATAAGAGCTTACACTCTACAGAAAGAACCGCCATAAGAGCTTAACTTTCCCGGAGAGAGAACCCGCCCATAAAGCTTACACTCTACAGGAGGAGGTCCCTGCCCCTAAAGCTTTTCACTCTCAAAGAGAGGTCCCGCCCATAAGACTTACACATACAGAAAGGCCCTATCATAAGAGTTTAAATCTTTTAAAAGGGGACCCTTCCCATAAGGCTTCACTTACAGAGAGAGGTCCCTTTCCCATAAAGCTTACAACTCTACAGGAAGAGGTCCCCCCCCATAAGGCTACACCTCAGGAGAGAGGTCGCTGCCCTAAAAGCTTACACTCTCAGGAAGAGGTCGCTGCCCAAGGGGCTTAAAAACTTAAGGAAGAGGGGTTTCTGCCCCAAAAGCTTACACTTACAGAAGAGAAAACCGCCATAAGAGTTACCCACAGGAAAGGCCCCGCCCATAAGGCTTACACCTACAGAGAGAGAACCCTGCCCCCAAACTCCAGTCTACAGGAAGAAGTCCCCGACAAAAGCTTACCTCTACGAGGGAGCGCGCCCAAAAGGCTTACACCACAGGTGTCAAAACCCGGGGCCCCCCAGCTGTTTTGGAAACACAACCCCCATCTGATTTGTATAATCTAAAACATTTGTTTCCAAAAAAGGAGGGCTGGGAGTTTTTACACCCCCGGCTTAAAAATCTACAGGAAGAGGTCCCGCCCAAAGAGCTTACCTCTACAGGGAGAGGACAATGCCATAAGAGCTTACACTCACTGGACCAGGAAAACCTGCCCATAAGGCTTCACTCTACGGGAGAGGCCCCCCCATAAAGCTTTTAAATCTACGAAGAGAACCTGCCCATAAAGCTTACCCTAAAGAGAGAGGTCCCTGCCCAAAAGAGCTTAACACCTACCAAAAAAAAAAAGGGGCCCTGCCCAAAAGAGCTTACACCACAGGAAGGGACCCTGCCCAAAGACTTTTCCCCCTAAGGGCAGAAACCCTCCCATAAAGCTGCACTCTACAGGAGAGAGCTACCTGCCATAAGAATTACCAAATTAAGGGAAGGCTCTGCCCTAAGAGCTTACACTCTACAGGGGAAGGTCCCTGCCCATAAGAACTACACTCTACAGGAGAGAGGGCTGCCCAAAGAGCTTACACCTACAGGAGAGAGCTACCGCCCATAGAGCTGACACTTTCCCGGGAGATTACCTCCATAAGAGCTACACCTACAGGAGAGATCTACCGCCCATAAAATGACACCCCTTTCAGGAGAGAGGACCCCGCCCATAAGACTTTTAAATTAAAAGAGAGAGCCCCTGCCATAAAATTACACTGTACGGGAGGAACCCCCCGATCTAAGAGCTACACCCTACTCCCGTGGGGGGAGGTGAGGTTTTTGCAGCAGTGTTTTCCCCCCATTGACGGATTGCTTGGGAGAGGGAGGGGAGACGCCTGATTGGTGCCCTAGGACCAAATCTACGAATATTTTTAAAAATTTTCATTCCTTGTTGTTCTACAACGTTGCTCCCGCTCGCGTCGATTCTCTCTTTGGTTTTCTCCCTTTTACACCTTGGGTGAAGCTTTACATTAAATTTTTTTTTTATTTTTTTTTTTTCTTTACAAAAATTTGAAACTTTATGGTTTTTAAAAACATAAACCGGGCCCCCAAGGTTCCCAGTTTAAACCAAACGAATTTCACATCTCGATCAAAGTTTGGATTCTTTAAGGCTTAAGAAGGACTTTACGGGGAAAGGGGGGGGGCCCCGGGGGTTGGGGTTCCCTTGGGGGGTCCCATTTTTGGGGTCTCCCTGGGCCCGAAAGGGTCCTCCCTGGGGCTCCGGATCGGGTCTCCTCTGGGGCTCCGGATCGGGTCTCCTCTGGGGCTCCGGATCGGGTCTCCTCTGGGGCTCCGGATCTGGTCTCCTCTGGGGCTCCGGATCTCGTCTCCTCTGAGGCTCCAGTTCTGGTCTCCTCTGGGGCTCCGGATCCGGTCTCCTCTGGGGCTCCGGATCCGGTCTCCTCTGGGGCTCCGGATCTGGTCTCCTCTGGGGCTCCGGATCCGGTCTCCTCTGGGACGCCTCTGCCCGGCGTCAGGTTCCACATCCTTGTTATTGCACATCCAGGTATTCGATAGATCAAGAAGTGTCAAGAAACGACATCAAAACGGCCTCTTATTTTTCTATTGACTTTTTATTTCGTTTGCAAGAAAAAAAAGAAAAGAAAAAAAAACTCGGGCCCAAATTACGGAAGATTTTTTCAATCGCAAAAATGGGAAACTTTTTTTCAAACACTTCCAGCAATGTGATCCCCGCTTTTGCTGGTCCCCGGCATGGCGAGGACTCTGTAGTGTCTTTTGGAGAGCGAGGGATTATTTATTTAGAGCTTGTAAGGAGCACAGTGGCCGGGCTTCCCCCAAGAGCTACACCGCAGGGGAGAGGCCCTGCCCATAAAGCTTGACTCTACAGGAGAAGGTCTCGATCAAAAGAGCTCACATCTAAGGAAAAAAAAAAAGTCCCCGATCAAAGGCTTTTACTCTAAGGTGGAGCTCTTGCCCATAAAAGCTTTCACCACGGTGTCAAACTCGGCCCTCCTGCTTTTGGGAAAAATACAACTCCCTCATGCATTTGTTAAAACTTTAAAAAATTTTATTGACACCCCTGGCTTACCTCTCGGGCAGAGCCCCGCCCATAAGACTTACCCCAGGAGAGAGCTACCTCCCATAAGAGTGACACCCCCTACAGGGCAGAGAACCCTGCCCATAAGCGCTTTCACTCTACAGGAGAATCCCCCGCCCAAAAAGCTGAAACCAAAAAGAAGCTACCTGCCCATAGACACACTCTACAGTTTCCCGGGGGGGGAGGTGAGGTGCAGCAGAATGTCTTTCCTCCATTGATCGAGTTTCGCTGGGGAAGGAGGGGGGCAGACGCCTGATTGGTTCCCCAGAGACCAAATCTACGAAAATTTTCTTAAACTTTACATTTTTTTTTGTTCTACAATGTGGCTCCGTTCGGCATCGATTTTCCTTGGTTTTTCCGATTCTCACCTCGGGTAAGCTTTTTTCCCTTCAAAAAAAGGGTTTTTTTTTTTTTTTTTTCCTTTCAGAAAATATTTTAAGTTTATGATAAAAAACATAAAGGCCCCGATAGTCGCCCGGCTTCAAAAAAAACCCAAATTTAAAAATCTCGAGATCAAAGTTGCGATTCTTTGAGGCCTTAGAAGGACTTGGACAGGAAGGGTTTCTGGGGCTCCGGATCCGGTCTCCTCTGGGGCTCCGGATCCGGTCTCCTCTGGGGGTGGGTGGTCTCCTCGGGGCTCCCGGGTCGGTCCCTCAGGCCCATTTTTCCCCTTTGGGTTTTTGGGCCGGCCCCTGGGCTCCGGACCCGGTTCCTTGGGGCCCGGATCCCTCCTCGGGGGCCCGGGACGGCCCTCTGGGCCCCCGGGATCCGGCTCCCCTTGGGACCCCGGGCCCCGGCGCGGCCAATCCTGTTTTTGCACATCCAGATTCGAAAAAAAGGGTTAAAAAGAAAACGCATCAAAAGCCTCTTACATTGCTTTTTTTTCGGAGGAAAAAAAAAAAAAAACATCGCCAAAAACTGAAATTTCCAATGCAAAATAACTTTTGTTCAAAACTTCCAGTCAAGGATTCGTGGATTCCCGGCATGGCGGGGACTCTGTTGTGCTTTTTGGAGGAACATTTAAAATTTAGAGTTGTAGAAAAAGACCCCGCCCCCCATGCAAGTCCTGTTTTAAGGGAGGGGGGGGGAAAAATCGAAAACCCTTAACGCAAAAAAAAGCCAGGAGGGCCCCTTTAAGGTTTTGTTTTCACCATACCCATTTGATTATTATTATTTTATTTTTTTTAAAGCCCCTTTGATCCGGGGGCCGTACATTCGGGGGGGGTTTACATACTTTACATAACAAACGAGTACATAAAAGGGGAAAATAAAATTTGGCAGACAGGGAGAGAGGACCCTCCCGCAGGCTACAATCTACAAGGAGGGGGAAAGAGACGGGAGGTGAGGGGCAGACTGTTTTGGGGGAAGTGTGAAAATTTAGTGAAGGTTATGGGCAAGCCAAAAATGGTTTTTCAGGTTGCTTTTGAAGCGGGTGAAAGTGGAGGAGAGCTAGTGGGGGGCATGATTTTCCCAGTGTGGGTAAGAAACAAAAATCTTGGAGACGGTTTGTGGGGACCCAAAAGGGGGAGAGAAAGGGAGAAGGTCCTGTGAGGAGGAGAGTGGGGGGGGGAAAAATTTTTTGGAAATTAGGGCAAGATTAGGGAGGGGATAGGTCAGGGAGAGCCTTGGGGTCATGGTTATATTTGAAATGAATTCGCTGGGCAATGGAACCAGTGAAGGGATTGGCAAGGGGAGAGGCAGAGGATAGCGGGGGGAAGAGGGGGATAAGACGGGCAGCAGAGTTAAGAGGTTTGGAGGGGGGGAGGGTGCTAGCTGGGGCCACGGGAAAGGATGTTGCAGTAGTCTAGGCGGGAGATGACAAGGACCCATTTTTGTAGTTCAAGCCGAGGAAAGGGGAGCGAGAGATTTTTTTTTCAGGTGGAGGCGGCAGGAAGAGGTAGGGTTTGGGATTGCGGTTTGAAAATAAAGCGATCAAAGATTACCCCAAACAGCGTTTTTGGGGCCCGGGGTAAAAGTGTAAGCCGTTGACTGTAATAGAGGACGGGGCAGGGAGAGTTGGAGGGTGGAAAGATATGATTCTTTTTTTCCCCACTTTTATTTTTTAGAGACGTATGAGAAGAAGGGGGAAAGGGGAGGACAACATAGGGATCGGGGAGAGTAAGAATGAATCGGGCCAGAATTAGAGTTGGGGTATCATCAGCAACAGGGGGTAATGAAACCATGTGAGCTATGAGCGACCGGGGGCCAAGGGTGAAAGAAAGAAAGTAGTGACCCGACTGACCCTTGGGGGACCCCAACAAGGGGGGCCGGGGGGAGGAGGGGGACAAAAATAGAGACGCTGAAAGTCCGATCGGGAGGTACGATCCGGGAAAAGCCAAGTCCGTGATACCGAGGAGGAGAGTTTTGTAGCGGGAGGGAATGGCCCCAAAGGTAAAAGGCAGGGGACAGGTCCCAAGAGGGGGAGCACAAGTATGGCAAGGGCTTACAGTTTAAAAGATCATTATGATTTTGGGTTGGGCAGTTTGGGGAAAGTGGGGGGGTCGAAAACCAGTTTGTGTGGTCAAGAAAATTTGGAGGAGAGTGGGGGACATGAAATAGACTTGCTGCTCAGGATTTGGGAAGCAAAAGGAGCAGGGAGGGGGGAAGTTGGACAGAGAAAGGGTAAAGGGGTTTGTTTTTTTTTAGGATTGGAGGATAGAGCATGTTTAAAAGCGAAGGGAAGATCCAAGGTTATTGAAAGTGAAAGAGGGGTGAGGCGGGGAATGGGACACTGAGTCTGGGATAGGTGGGATGGCAGGGTCAAGACTACAGGTAGGAGGTTGGTTTTGGGACAGTAAGGAGGAGAGCTTGCATGAGTGACCGTGGGAACAATTAAGGGGAAGACAGGTTGCAAGGGAGGGGTGGTGGGAAGGGGGCTGAAGCTTTCTTAGAGGTTGATCTTCTGGGGGAATGAAGGCAAAGTCTCGCTAAAGGAGGGATGGGGGGGGAGGTGTTGGGGACGGAGAAGAGAGTTGAGGTTTTAAAAATTTTTCGGGGTTTTTGGGGACGGGGGAGGATATGAGAGGGGTGAAATTTTTCTGTTTGGCAAAAGGGGATGCTACTTAAAAGTCGCATTTAGTGTTTTTATAAGGCAAAGTCATCAATGGGGTGAGTTTTTCTTCCAGCGGCGTTCAGCAATTCGGAAGCACGCCTCAGCTGTTGGTGAGTCTGTTGCCCCGGGTTGTCTGTTGATTTTCGGGTTTTGTTGTGTGTGAAGGAGCGACGAGTCAAGGGCGGGAGATTGTATGGTTGAAAAGTGGGGGCTGCGTCGGGGCATTAATGGGGAGAAGTGGAAAAAAGGTGTAAGAGAGTCAAGAGAGTGGGGGTGAGGGTTTTTTTAATTCCTCGGGGGGGCGTACGGATATGAGGGGAGCAGGGGGGAGGAGAAGTGGTGAAGGTAACAGGTTTGGTCAGATATAGGGTGTGGAGATTTTTGAGATGCAATAGGGGCAAGGGGTGAAGATGAGGTCCATGGGTCCATCTTGTGGGGGCTCCTGAGGTCCATGGGGAAGAGGGGAAAGGGGGCAATGAAAGGGGTTTTTGGAAGCAAGTGGGGGGGGGTCATTGGATTTGAAATCTCCCCTGATGATAGTGGGGATGCGTGGAAAAAAAAGTGGGGAAGCCAGAAGCAAAATGTAAGAAGGCAGTGGCAGGGCCTGGGGGTCGGGGAGACCCAAAAGCCACTTGGAGGTCGGAGGGGGGGGGAGATGCGAACGAGGCACTTCAAAGGGGAAGGGTTTTGGGGAAGGCAAGGGGGGGGGGCGGGGACAAAGGAGCAGTGTCTGACAGGGGGAGGGCCCACGCCTCCACCCTCTTTTTTACCAGGGGGAGGAGGTTGGAAGGGAGGCCCCTAAAAGAGAGTGCGGCAGGGGAACGGGCAGAGGGGGCAGCCAGGTTTAGTCAGACCAAGGAAAGTAGGGTTCGTGAGATAACAAGTCATGAAAAAAAGAGAGTTTATTACATACAGACCGCGCATTCCAGAGAGCTCCAAGAAGGTTTGGGGAGCACGGTCAGAAAGGGGTGTGACTGGTTGAAGGGATTTGCGGAGTTAGTAGGTGAGTCGTTTGAGGGGCAAGGGCAAGGTGGGAATGGGCTGGGGGGCCCGGGTTGGGGGGTAGTCCCCGGGAACCAGAAGGAGCATGAGAGGGTGAGTAGGGGGCAAGGGAAGACTGTAATTTGGGAGGGTTTTGTTTGGTCGGAGGGGATTAACATGGGAAGAGGGTTTGGGTGGCAGACAGGTGTGAGGTAGAAGCAGGGGGAGATGTAATTCATTGTCCAGCGAGGGGGTTTTTGGGGGTAAAACATAAGTTGGAAGTGAATAGCGATGAAGGGGAAAAAAAGAGCATAGTGTTAGATCACATTGGGCAGTTTAAAGTCTGGCTGGGACAGGTGATGGAGGCGCCCTCTGGCTGGACAGTTGAAAGGGGGCGCCTCTGGCTGGGCAGTTGAGGGGGCACTTCTGCTGGGACATTTATGGAGGCGCTTCGGCTGGGAAGTTGATGGAGGCCTCTCGGCGGGACAGTTTATGGAGGCACTCCTTGGTGGGCATTGATGGAGGCGCTCTCTGGCTGGGACGTTGAGGAGGCCTCCCGGCTGGGACAGGTATGGAGGCGTCTTGGGTGGGACAGGTGATGGGGCCTCCCGGGCTTTGGGGGGCAGGTGGGAAATTGGGGGAGTCCTGGCTGGACAGGTGATGGGGCAGCTCTGGCTGGGGCAGGTGATGGGGCAGTCTCTGGCTGGGAAGGGAAGGAGGCATCTCTGGCTGGGACAGGTTTAGGAGGCGTCTCTGGCGGGACAGGGGGAGGAGGCCCTCGGCTGGGACAGTTTGAAAGGCCTCTCTGGGGGGGACAGTTGATGGAGGCGCTCTCGGGTGGGACAGATATGGGGCGCTCCGGCTGGGACAAGTTGAAACCCATTACAGGATAGGTACAGCTGGGACCTGCACCCATCTTTGGGGGCGGGCCCCCCAAAATCTTGCTCAGAAATACTGGTCGGCTTTTTACCAACTCTTTATTCGTTTTTAAGGAGTTCTGAGTACAGCCAACACACCGCTCCCATACCAGAAACTTTAAGAACAGAGTAAAAAGGGGGGGAGCAACACAACCATACCTTCTAATGGCAGGGTTGCTTACTACCCTTTATTCGACCCTGGATTCCCCGTACAGTGGAGTGGGTGGTTCTCTCTATTTTGCTCATGGGAGTTCCCAGACAGGGGGCGTGTTTCTCCATTCTGTTCTATATGATTTTTCCCCGTATAGGGGAGCACTGTGTTCTCCTTCTGTTTTTTGGGGTTTTCCCGTACAGGGGAGCGCTGTGTTCCCATTCTGTTCTATTGGGGGGGTTTCCCCTACAGGTGGCGCTATCTCCTTCTGTTCTATGGATTCCCAACAGGGGGGGCGCGTGTCCCCTCCCATTTTGTTCATAGGATTCCCAGAAAAAGGGGTGCTGGTTCTCCCATTCTGTTTTATGGGAGTTCCCAGTACACGGGAGCCTGTTTTCCCCATTTTGTTTTAAAGGGGGGTTTTTCCCAGTCAGGGGAGCGCTTTTGTTTTTCCATTTGTTCAAAGGGGGGTTCCCAGACAGGGGAGCGCGTGTTCTCTCCATTCTGTTCTATGGAGTTCCCCGTACAGGGGCCTATGCTCTCATTTTTTCTATGGGTTCCCAGTACTCGGGAACACTGTGTTCTCTCCCTTTTGTTCTAGGATTTCCCAGTACAGGGGGGGAAAATGTTTAGGCCCACTCAGAACCCCCATAAACAGTAAGAAGATCCCGTGAAAGCGTTAAATTGCTCAAAA
>JAODAL010075344.1:0-14033 GCA_025379985.1 Phyllomedusa bahiana
GTATACATTTTTAAAAGGGGAAAAAGGGGGAATCCCAGTTAACAATAGTGTGTTCGTATCCCACCCTTTTACATTTTTCAACCCCTTTTTGGGGAATGAGGTGGATGGAAAAAGGGGTAAAAATTTACCCGGGCTTTTAGGTTGGAATTGGGGAAACAAAAATTCCATCCAATAAATACTCAATTGGTCAAAAAACTTTCCCAACGCACCCATAATTTCCTTTTTGAGAATACATAGCAATATTGCAGTTTTTTAAAAACTTTTTAATGGTAAAATAAATGTTAAAAGCAAGCATTCACAACTACCCAGTTTATCAGCATGAAGCATAGGAGACGGAGATGGCTACCCAGCTCCACCAGGAAACCCGAGGCCCACCAGGCATGCCCATTCAGTAGGATAACCTGAGTGACATATCTGGGCTCAAAAAAATTGCTGATGTAGATTTAAAACAAGATTTGTTTTTAGTTTTGGGAAAACCCTGGCCACCATTTTTTTTTGTGGTAGACATTAAGACAATTCCTCCAAGACGCCACTTGGTTTCTCTCAGTAAGAATAAAACTTACGCCCAACACAAACCCCAAACCTTGCTTCCCATAACTAATGTTACATAGTCCCCCCCCCTTTCAAATCTGACCAACCAGATTGCCTTTTGGGGGGTAAACACTAGGGGTTTCCCCTCCTTTTCTGATACAATGGGGGACATGTAGAAAATGGCTAAAACAGCCCCAAGTGAGAAACCCCCCCCCCCCCCTACTTGCTATGGGGCCCTATACACTTCAAAATCCCCATAAAGCTATTATTTGATGAAGAAAATCCAGGGTTGACTAAAACCCTGCACAAAAAAATTTTCTCCAAAAGTTAAGTTTTTTGAAGGCTTTTTTGGGGCTTATATTTACTTTTGCCATTTCCCCGGGGCACAATCCGCGTCCATAGAACACTTCCCCTTTCGCAGCTCTACATTATATTGATAGGACTGAAAATTTAAAACACGCTTCAGATCCACGAATTTAAGCTTAAATAAAGCCATTAACTCCCCATCTCCGCGTGATGCTTCATCCTATTAAATAATGTTCCACTCTAATATAATTATCATTGAAATAAAGGGATGGGGGAAAAAGTTGGAGGCCCAAGACTAAAGGGCCCTTTAGGAAATTAAAAGGGAATGGAAACAGCTAAAAAACCGTTTGGGACTTTGGGACCAAGTTCCAATTGTTTAAAACCCCGACCTCCATTTCCCCTATTAGGGGAGAAAAATTAAAAGTTTTAAACGGAAAAACCCCTTTTTTGGGGGTAATCTTCTAATTTTTAAAAATTTTTAAAAAAAAACAAAAAAAAAGGGTTTTTCCCAAAAATGTTCCGCTTTGCCTAAAGGTTTAAAAACCCCAGGGGCTAATACTTGTTTACAGGTTCCTCCAGACTGCGCCATTTGTAACCTACTGTAATGGTTCGGGGGGGGGTTTGCTTTGGGCCCCCGCAAGCGATGATAGCTAAGCCAAAGCCCGGGAGCGGATCTAAAGCCCCCGGTAAACACCCAGCCCGCCGCAAAGGGGAGGACTTGCTGCGGCGGAGGCTACCAGGGCGTTAAACCCCCGACGTGACTTTCTTGCGGGTGGCGGCCAAAGGGGACAGGGGGGGGTACAAATTTGTTAAAACCGGAAACGTAAGTTTGGGACAGCAGAAGGGTCAGGAAAGGCACCAGGTTTTTGTGGTTTAGAGACGGAGGAGACGGTCAGGGCAACCGGAAACTGGGGAAGGTCAGGGAAAAGGCGGAACGGACTGGTACCAAAGGGGAATCAAAAAAACTCCAACACCCCTCAAAGACTCCCCTAAAAACCAAAACCAACAATCTGGCAGAAAAGTTGGGAGGGCCCCGTGGTTTCCTTATAAAAGGATCCGCGGCCCCGGCAATAGAGTTTTTACCGGTGGGGCTGGGGGTTTAAATCCAGACCACCCCTTCCGCCGGGGGGCGTCCCCCCAAAAACAACGGATACGTTTCCCCGGGGGGCTGGGACAGCCAGGAGCAGCAAAGCCATGGAGCGTGGACGGGGTAAGTTACAGGCGCCGGGGCCCGACAGCGAGGGGGTGGATGCGGGGCCCGCCACGGCACCTCGCCAGCCCCCATGACAAATTTCCCCTCCCTTTTAAAAGGGCTTCCCCCCTTTTTTTTTTCGGAATTTAGAAAAAGGAGGTCAGTAACAAAGTCCCCTGGCCCACATGGGAAACCGGGGGTCCCTTTTGGGGCACCGGGGGAGGCGGGAAACAGACCCGCGGTCTTTAAAACGAAGGGCTTTATTTACGGGCACAGGGATACAAAGGCCCCGGAAAAAAAGGGCCCCAAAAATCTTGAGACCCAGAGTGGGGGCCCCCCAATTAAACTAAGGGGGGAATTGGTCCCCTGGGGCCCAAAGCAAGCGATTTAAAAGGGTAAGGCCCCCCCGCCAGGGGAAACCCAAAGTCCCAAGGGCCCCCGGGTTTTCACCCCAAAACCCGCCCAAAAACGGATGGGGCCCTTTCTGCGGCCCTAAAGGGTACCAAGGGCGTTTTCCCCCGACCCTGAAATTCTTGCGATTGGGGGCCGGGGTCAGCGTGGTACAGAACTGTAAACCGGAAACGTAGTTTTGGGCAACAGGCAGAAGGTCAGGGCAAAGGGGGCAGAGGGTTCCCTGGGCAAAAGACAGGCAGACGGTCAAAGGGGGGGCGGCAAACAGGCAAGGTCAGGAAAAAGTAAGCAGGCGGAATGGTTTTTCGGGGAATTCAGGACAGAACAGCAATAACTCTTTTAGGAAAACTTTGGTAAGCACAACCAAAAGACTTGGGAGGAAATACTGGGGGCGGATACCTTAAATAGAACCAGCGCCCCACAATAAAACCCAAATTTTCGGACAAATGCCCTTTAAATTTTTTGAGAAACCGGAAACGCGCGAGCCCTTTAAACGGCCCCCGGGCCCCACCGGGACCCCCTTTTTCCCAAAAGGCTGGGGGGCAGGCAGGAGGCGGCGTTTCCCCCCAAACGCGGCCGGGTAAGAGAGGCGGCGCCGAGGCCGAGCCACCGAGGGGTGGTCGCGGGCCGCCGCGCCGGACCCCCTCGAGCGGGGAGAGGTCGCGGGGGGCAGCGGAGCCCGCGACCCCCCCGACAAAAAAAGCGATTATTGCGGGACTTCGGATTCCAGGATGACCACGTTCGGGGGCATGTCCCCCTTCAGAACAGGCCGCAGGGCAGGGCGTACTAGGTTTTCCCGGGGGGTAATTTGAAGTCCACGGGGCCGCCGTGAGGCTCTTTTCTGTAGGAATTATGTGCTGCAAAGGCGCTCCAACCCGCTGTGTCCAAGGATCTAGAGGGGGGGCATCTGCCTCGATGTTCCCCCCCAGTTTTGCCGAATAAGAAAAAATAAAAGGGGGCTAAAAAGAGTGACCACCTGGTTTCCGAGTTTTCAGTCGTTAAAAGGGACTGCGATAAAGAAGATTTTTGTGATCGTTGAAGAATCGATGGATGGTGATCCCTCCAGAAGTCCCCCGCCTTTTTCCCAGGGCAAATTTAAAATGGGCATAATTCGCATCACCGATAAAATAATTTTTTCCCCTTTGGGGCTAAAGGTTTTTGAAAGAAGCCGCAAGTACCAGTTTCCCAGAGGAGGATTTCTAAAGGAGGAAAGCACCGCACCTACTGAGGAGGCGCCACTTCTAGGGGCAAACGGACACTGGGGGTCCGGCAAAAACAGAACAGGAGCAGAAGCAAAAGCTATTTAAGACGATCAAAAGCTTCTTGGGCTTCTGGCGGCCAGGATTTAGGGTTTTTTTTTCTTTGTGAGGGGCCCCCAGCGGAGAAGTGCGGGACGAATTGTCTATAATAATTTGCGAACCCCAGAAAGCGTTGGATGGGCCAAGGCCCACGGCGAGGCCACTGTAAGCTGCTGACACTTCGAGGGTCCATCTGGAGACCCCGATCCAGACAGTACCCTAGGGAAGGCAACGAAGTGCGTTCAAACAAGTATTTCCAAGTTTGCATATAACTGGGGGGTCACGGGGACGTTTACACCTGACGACGGTGGCGGTGAGTTTCCAGATCAGGGGAGAAGATTAGGATGTCATCTGGAACACTGCCAAAGCGTTCAGAGGAAAATGGCATGTTGAGATATTCAAAATGGCCATCTTGGGTATTAAAGGCTGTTTTCCACTCCTCGCCTTCACGGATACGAATAAATTGTATGCTCCCCAAAACCCAAATTTGGGAAAAAAATTTTGCGCCCCCGCAGGCAGGGAACAGCTCCGACACAAGGGGGGGGGGTACGATTTTTATAGTAATTTTTTAAGTCCCCCGAAAATCATACAGGGCTGGAGATTCCATTTTTCTTTTCAAAAAGAAGAACCGGGCCCCCGAAAGCAAGGAAGACTTGCGTAGAACCTTTTACGGAGTTCTCCTGAAAAATTTCCACATCGCCCTTGGTCCCCGGGACAGAAAGAGGGTAACTCTGCCTCGGGAGGAGTACTACCGGGGTTGCGGTAAATAGGAAGTCGAAAGGGCCTGCGGGGCAAGTTTGGCCCTGTCTTTGGGAAAAGACGTCGCAGATCCTGGTATGGAGGGGGGCAACCCGGCAGAGGCTTCGTAACTTTACAGAGGCGGGCCGAGAGCAGAAGGGGAGACAGGGAGGCATCGCGATGGCACGCGGGCCCCCACGGATAACTCCCCCCGTGTTCCAGTCGAGGTCGGACCCTGGTCTGCAACCAAGGGAGGCCCGGGAGAATCCAAAAAGGGGGAGCGAGGCAGAACAAGAATTTCAGGGTCTCCTTGTGTAGGGCGCCTATCTGCAAAGTAGGGGCACATCAAAACCCCAATAGCATCCTTTTAGGCTTTCCCACGAGGAGGAGACGAACAGGGGGTTTCTCAGGGGGTTCAACGGGAAAACAAAATTTTGGACACCAAAGCTGGCGACAAAATTTCCCCAGCGGACCCCCCAATAAAGGGAAAGGGGGTGGCTTGAAAGGTGCTGCCGGCGAAATTCCACAAATAGGGGAATTTTGGGTCAAGGCCCGCCTGACACCTAGGGATCCTCTCCTGCGGCCCTAGGTGCGAGAGTTTCCCGGGCCCCCGGACAGTCCCCAATAAAGGGGCCAGAACCGCCACAATAGAAGCCAGCTTGCCTCTGACGCACTGTAAAACATTCCCCTGGATAAAAGGGGGCTCTCTCAACCGAAATGGGTTCCCCCTCAGGAACCATGGCAGGAAGGGGAGGTCTTTGGGAAAACGGAGCCAACGAGGTAGCCGGTGTGGTCGGGCGATCTCCCTTGGGAGGTGGAGCTCTTGTTGTCTCTCGCAAACCAATACAATTCGGGTACAAACCGAATCGTTTTTTTTTTTTTTTTTTTTTTTTTTTTTTTTTTTTTTTTTTTTTTTTTTTTCCAACCATACCCGACCAGCACCCGCTTTTAAAACCCCAAAACCTTTCCCCCAATTCCACCAAAACCCATTATTCCATCCACTCAAAACTGGGTCAAAAAGCAAAATAAAAACGCCCTAAAAAACGACACTCGGCCCCAAAAATGCCCCCAGTCCCTCAAAAACGGTGCGAACCCCTGGGAATTTGCAAAATTTTCCTAACCGGGATTCCCCTCCCATTACCCAGGAACTTTCCCCCTAAAGGGAATTAAAAGGCCACCTTAGCCTTCTCGAGGGAATTGATGCCCCCCAACCGAGTGGAGGAGCATTGACTGATGAACCCTGCTTTCTTGGGGGCTCCATCATACCGGGAAGGAGCGGCAGATCAGGAAGGCCGGGCAGGAGCAGGGAAAGAATGGGTGCAGGAGCAACTAGTGCGGCGGGCGGAAGCAGCCGCAGGCGGAGGTAATAGGCCCAGGTTTCCGCATCATGACCGCGAGCTGGCAAAACCCCTGGCTCTCTGGGTGACGGCCGCGTGATGTCCCGGAGCCGGGGAAAGGTATCCGGCGAATCCTGGGGCCCGATTGTACGTAAAAAGGGTTGTGATTGCTGGCCCCCCGCAAGCGATATATTAAGCCACGCCGGGAGCGGGGTCAAGTACCCCCGTATTCACCAGAGCCCGCCGCAAAGCGGGATGGACTTGCTGCGGCATGAACACCAGGGCGCTACCCCCCCCTGACGCACTTTTTTGCGATGGGGGCCGGGTAATGCGTAGTACAGAGTCCCCAATCCAGAGACTAGTCGGGGACAGGGAAAGGGCGGGCGGGGGGCAGAGTTTAGTGTCAGAGACAACAACGGTCAGGCAGGGGGCAAACAGGCAAGGTCAGGAAAAAACGTGGGGAACAACTGGTACACGGAAATCAAACGGAACTCCAAACTCCCAAGACAAACGGCCCTTAAAACCCAAACCCACCCGTCGCGCCAAATTGCCCTAAGCAGCGGGTACGCGCAGCAGCGGCCGGGACGGGCCCAGGAGCACTGCACAGGAGCGAGGGGGGTAATGAGAAGGCGCCCGGGGCCCGAGCAGCGAGGGGCTGGATGCGGGCAGGGGGGTGGCTGCGGGGGGCAACGGCACCCACGCCAGCCCCCATGACACCTACACATTTATTACGTGTCTTGGCTTCGGCCATTGCTTCACCTCTCTGGTTGACTTTCGTAAATACTGAACCAATTAATAGTCCTCATTGCAGTAAGAATCACCAGTCCTAATAGGTTTCAGGACGACCATAGAACAATAAAAATGTCTTAACTTGAAGGACCACTACACACATAATGGAAGTAGAAGGAATACACAGATTTCAGCCTTAAAAATAGGTTTTAAAAGACCTATGGTGGTTTTCCTATAGAAACATGGGTTACATCTGTAATGAAAGTCGTGTCAATACAACGGGACGGCAGTAACCATCTACCTGTGAGAGATGTAGCATTGCTTTTAGCATCAATCGAAGGTTTTCTTACCTAGTACAACACCTTAAAAATAGGTTGACCACTGTAGCTGCCAGAGCTTGTTTGGTCTTCAGATTCCATCCTGAGAACATCCTCATGACCAAAACATCCCATCTGAGGCTTCAGTGTTGGCATTCCATTTGGCTCTAACAGGACCACAGAAGACCCCAGGAGAGCAGCAGTAGGAAACTACCATAGGAAACACCACAGCAAGGCTCTGTACCTTAAAAAAAACAGAACATTCTCAAACATCCCCGGGTTTTCCGACACTGACCTTAAACCTTAAAGTTATCACAAGCACAAGGGAATGGAGCTTGTGATATACAGATGCTTAGTAGAGGGCCAAAAGGCAATTCAAAACTCCACACACTGTAAGGTGCTCTCCTCAAGAAGACATGTTCCCCTTTCTAGGATTAGAGTAGTGAGAAGGGATCTCCTGGAAGGGAGGTAGAAAGGTCAAATCAAAATGGAAACATTTAAGAGAGTTTTTGGTGTCTGCTTAAAAGGGTCATTTAATAGATAACAAAAAGAAGATTTTCTATCATCCCCAAGGTTTTTTTCGGGGACTCTGCTCCATTCTATCTTTATTTTACTAAAATAATCTTGGGAAACCTGTTTATCACTTGAACACCGTACAAAAAATGGCTCTAAAATAAAAGTAACAAGCCCTGTGTAACCATTGGGTCATCACATAACCGTCACTTAAAATTCTTAAGTCTTAGATAAAAAAAAATAATAATTGTGCTCCATTTTTCTCACCTAGACTGGTCTGCTCCAAATTTTTATGGCTGAAATAGATACTTCCATTTTCCAGACCTCTATAAAGACGGAGGCCGATGCAGAAACCTCCATAGTTTTTGGACTAAAACATTCATTTACAACTTCCAAGGGAGATTTTTTTGCACTACAACATGAGGACACTCCTTGCAGGTAAGGTATACAAAACTAAAAAACAGCATCTCAACATGCAGTTCATTTAAGAAAGTTCTTCTTTGAAGCATTAGAAGTAGTTCGTTATAAAGCTTACCAGAAAATATCTGTAAAACGAAATTCTATTGGCGAAAATGATTTTTTACTTATTCCCATTCATCCCCTACTGCTTTCTTACTTATGAATTCAGTTTAAAATCTTGGGGAGTCATCTTGCAAATGTATATTATTTCTTCACGATAAACAAGTTACAGTGCCATAAAAGTCTTGGAGAGGGGGGTGGGAATAAAGACGATATACCATAAATGTATTTACTGTACATTCCAGCTACACTGCCCTTTTATGCGGTCTGTCCCCCGCTTTTTGCTTCTGTCAAACGTGTGAAAGTTTTCTCAGACTTGGGTTAAAACTCCCATGACAATCTATGGAGAGGGCATGGGAAGGAAGAGACAAACTGCCTGTACCATGAACGTTTTACTTTACTGCACGATTCACAGCTATACTGCTCCTTTATGCGGTCTGTCCTCCATGCTGCTGCTTATGTGAAAATCTGCCTTCAGATTTGTCTCAGAGCCTAGGTTACAACTGCCCATACAAGTCTATGGAGAGGGGATGGGAAGGAAGAGACAAACTGGCTGTATCATGAACGTTTTACTTTACTGCACGATTCACAGCTACACTGCTCGTATATGGTCGTCCTTCATGCGCTGCTTAGTGAAAAATTCCTTTCAATTTGCTCGACCTTAGGTTCAACTCCCATACAAGCTATAGGGGAAAGGGGGTGGCTATACCAGGAGTGTGTTAGTTCACCTCACAGAAAGTAATGTAGCTGTGAATCTAGCAGTCTATCCTCCACGCTGTTGAAGTGAAAACAGGAGAAATGCACACAAGCAACTCACACCCCTTTAGGTGATTCATCTCTGGCTCTCATCTTTTACGAAGGGGGACAAGGAGGCTGAAAGGGAACATCTTTTCACATAAAATTCAAGTTTTATTTCTTGATTGTTTATTCAAGGAAGTTTTTTTTGAAGCGGAGTGCACATTACACCCAAAACCCATGGCAAAATAAATTAAAATTCGTTTAAAAAAGTGAAAACTGGGATCTTCACCTGTTAATGGAATTCAGAGAACAAAAACCACCACAATAAGTGCGCCAAACACTTTCTGCAGGTAGATTTGGGACTTATCTCACTAAACCTGGCAATTGATCTGCCCCATCCTTTTAAACCGCGGCCCTTTCCCCGTGGGGAAAATACAACTCCCACTGCATTTTTAAAGTTCTAGAACAGTGGGAATAATGGGAGTTGTAGTTTTCCAATAGCTGGAGGGCTGCAGAATCTAACCAATAAGTAAAGTAGCCATGGAAAGCATCTTCTGGGATCCCATACAATCGCATTATTGGGAGCCACAGTCCACCTCTGGTAAGATGTCTACAGGGCTACAATGCCCCTCTATCTTTTCTTACCAGCATGTAATTCTGAAAATACCATCCAATAGAAAAATTGAGACTTGTTCCAATTTCTACTGGTTTTACACAAACTTAAAGGGGGTTGTCTCACTCAAAAGATTCACCGGGCCCCTTTTCCTGTTTCTTGGTTTCATTTTTTAATTCAGTGTTTACTGGCTTTACTGGTTTCTACGAGCCTGCAGTGACGACTGATGGGGAAAACCATCTGTAACTAAAGGGGACCACGCTGACAGCCTATCAGGAGGATTGAACAGGCTGTACTATAGCGACCCCTGCTGGGAGCCTATCATGAGAGATTGAACAGGTCGTAGCTATAGCGACCAGCGCTGACAGCCATCAGGGGAGATTGAACAGCTGTCTATACGACCAGTGCCCGGCAGCCATCAGAAGTTGCAGGCTGTAGCTAAGCGACCAGTGCTGGCAGCCTATTAGGATAGATCAAACAGGTCTGTCTATAGCGACCAGTCTGGGGAAACCTATCATGAGAGATTGAACAAGTCGTACTATAGTGACCTGAGGAAACTGAGCAGCCCCAAAAAAAGGGGATATCTGGAAAAGGTAGGACACTGGGAACGGAAAACCCAATTCAAAGTACTTTTTTTGCAAGATCTTTAAAATAAAAAGCAGCAGTCCCCCCATATGAGAGACCCCTTTAATGCCCACAAAAAAATACATTGTGAAAAATTAAAATTTTTTGGGGGAAACATCCTTAGTTTTTGCCTGCAAGTCCCATATCTTAATAAACCCCAAAATTACTTGCTGCTCCTTTTAACTTTTCCATCACTTTGTAGAAATGATTAAAAAAAATTTGATTTGGATAACCCTTGAAACAAGCAAAGGGCCCCCTTTACTCCCCATTATTTACCACCTGCAGTTTTTCTGTTTTAACGCCACCCCCTTTTATCTCCCAAGACAAAATATGACTCCTGCTCCTATTAGACCTCCGATAACTCACAGATGGGAGAACACGAGTTCAGTCAAGAGCTGTTAGTGTTTGCGGGGAAATGCATCTATTTTTTACAGCAACATGTCATGCCAGTATCCATAATTGAACAATATGTAAACTACAAAAACTCAGATGGGAACCAGATTTATGACTGCTCAGTGATTACATAAACCCTGCTTATGAAGAGAAGAAAAATTGAATAAAACACCATAGATAAGGAAATGTTTACTTCAGGTTCAATCTGAGATAATCTTTAGGTTTGCTGGTGGAGCATCCTCTAATTACCTTCTTCTATTCTGACAAACCGTGCCGAGGCCCGAGCCGAACAGAGCGAAGCCCCACCCCCCACCAAAACCCACCAAACCCCACCCCCCAAACCCAGCCAAGCCCCCCCCCCCGGGAAACAAAGCCAAGCCCCACCCCGCCCCTGGGAAACAGAGCCAAGCCCCGCCCCCGGGAAACAGAGCCAAGCCCTACCCCTGAAAAACAGAGCCAAGACCCACCCCTGCCAAACCGAGCTAAGCCCCACCCCCGCCAAACCGAGCCAAGCCCCACCCCCGCCAAACCGAGCCAAGCCCCACCCCCCCGCCAAACCCAACCCCGCCAAACAAAAGCCCAAACCCCACCCCAGGGGAAATAAGCCAAGCCCCACCCCCCCAAACCGAGCCCCGCCCCCCCCCGGGAAACAAGCCAAGCCCACCCCCCCAAAAGAGCCAAGCCCTACCCCTGCTAAACAGAGCCAAGACCCACCCCAGCCAAACAGAGCCAAACCCCACCCCGCCAAACGAGCCCAAAACCCCCCCCTTTTCCCAAACAGAGCCAAGCCACACCCCTGCCAAACAGAGCCAAACCCCACCCCCCCAAATAGAGCCAAGCCCCACTCCCGCCCAACCCAGCCAAGCCCCACCAGCGCCAAACAGACCCAAGCCTCGCCCCTGCCAAAAATATCCCAGCCCCCCCCCACCCAAACAGAACCAAACCTCGCCCCTGCCAAACAGAGCCAAGCCCCACCCCTGCCAAACCGAGCCAAGCCCCACCCCCGCCAAACAGAGCCAAGCCCCACCCCCCGCCAAACAGAGCCAAGCCCCACCCCCGCCAAGCCCTATGATTAGGGCAAATCACTTTAGAATAGTAATTCAAGTTCAGCCATAAGAGAGCTTGTGTGGCTCCACGTTGGCCATCACTGAAGCGGTGAGGAGTCAACTGTCAGCCACCTAGAGAGGGCTCTAAGAATTATTAACCGATAGAAACCAACCCCGGGTTGTGCAAATCCACATACCTGAGGGAGGTAAACTCTAGACCTAGTTCAGGCTGTGCAGGAACATTGTGGTGGGAAATACGCCCTACATTCAAATATCTATCACGTAGTTGGGAACACTACAAACTTTAGTGTCCCATGTTTTATGTCTACTGGACCTGCAGACAATAGCAAAACATCTCCATTAGTCATTTTCTTTTGCATCCCATTATCAATTATGGGGCCATCACAGATTACCATGGCAGCCAACCACCTCAAAATGGCCTAAGACCCCGCACCTCCACCTAAAAGTTAGGAAAAATGCCAGTCTATGTGCAAATAAGACTTGGTCTGCAGACACTAAAGTTTATGAAATGTGGAATATACCACAAATTTATTCCGTATCTCAGAATGTCTTTCAGGGCAGCATGCCATACAGGTCTCATGGGGTTTGAAGGGGCATGTTGCCATGAAGCCAACTAGGTGAGGTTCTGAATAAATTTGAACATTGAAGTCTTTAGACACTGTGGGGGGTTAGCATCAACGTTCAGGTAGCAGCCTGGGCTTTGGCAGACAGAGACAGGGACACAGCGTAAAAAGTCCAAGTCCAGGCTATGCCTGGGTCTATTAGAAGGGCAACATAATAACACAGCCCTAATGTCAGGCAAAACATGCAGAACAAAATCCTGCTCGGCTGATCTCTAACTCAACAGTTAGGCCATGTCCCCACTGCATGGGTTTTCGGCCGGTTTTTCAGCTGGTTTGCGGTTTTTCAGACCACCTGAAAAACCGGCCGAAAATGAGCACGTTGGTGCTCTATGGAAAACCCGTGCAGCAGTCCCCACTGTCCCCACTGCACGGGTTTTCCGTCCGGCGGTTTTGCCACCTGCGGTCCGGCGGCAAAACATTGAGCAAGCACCATCTTCCATCCGGTTTTCGGACAGAATCTGTGCTTCTCAATGGGAGGGGGGAGGGCTCATCACGGAGAAAAGCCGTCCCCCCCGCGGCCGTGGGGACGGGCGCAAAACAGGACAAATACCGCCCGGCAAACCGACCAGTATATGTCCTGTGCCGTGGGGATGCGCCCTAACGGCCCTGACTACACCAGAGACACACTCAGTGCCTCTTATACAGAGACCAGTACACACAGTAACAGGGCTACTTACCATGTGGCTTGTAGCATTCCACCAGCAGCCATGACAGACCTGCAGACCCAGGCTTTATAGGCCAGAGCCCCGCCTCACCTGGGGCGTGGGAGTGGCCACCCACCCAGCTCTTTGACCACTCCAGGAAAAGCTGACCCGGACACAAGCGGATTGGAACCGCTTATATTACACAGGTCAGCAGCATAGTGCTACTGACACACAAGACTGTCGGCTCTCCCTTCACCGAGTCCAGGCCACTCGGTGACATGCATCTGTCCATGCGCTCCCTATAGTAACGTATGAGAGCATTCTAGGGGATAACGTATCTTCCCTCAATAACGCCGCCTGTCACTGTCTTACAACACGAAGGTCTTAAATGTGTCGTCTCCCTTTCTGCAGATGTAGATTAATGGGGTGTTAGGAGGTTTCAGTCGCCCCGAGCTGCAATATGTTAGCACTTCTAGTAGTTGCGAGGGTCCCCAATACCACACAGAGCCAGGATTTACATCTGAACACTGCTATCAGCACCACCACAAGGCGGCACCCAAAGAATTTTTGGTATTCATTCAACCTATTTCGTCTAGTCCCCTCTGACTCGGAGCCCTGTAATGTGAATGGGATTAAAGCCAAATAGTGATGTTGCCACATGTACAACAAAAGTTAACAATAATTCTGCCTATATGTAATACTGTTCAATCAATTTACTGTGCACAAAACAGGGCTAAAAGTAAACAGGCGGATGCCAGGAGTCTTGGATCTACCCAAACAAAACTTAGAGGTTTCGCAACAAAGTAAAATTGACGTGGGAAGATTGAAAATTAAATAAACATTTTCGCCATTCATTATCATTAAAAATTCTGCACCGTTTTAGCTGCTCCTAAGTGATCGATTGTTTACAGCTCGTCTCCAGGGGATACGACCAGGGCTGAGAGCTCCTCACTCCTGGTCGCACATGCTCAGACATCTCCTCTCAGTCACCTACTGAGTGTTCAAACCCCGGGTGCTGTCATTCTACTCCCATCCTCTGTACCCCCCTAGTAATTAGTCAAATTGTGCAAATAAATTTAAAAAAAAGAAACCTCAATCAGGTCTGTGCATTGATAAAGAGAAATAAAATCCACATGTTAAGTTCCTTCAGGGATTTGAACCTAGGATCTTTGTGCTGTGAGGCAAAAATGTTAACTCTGACCTACAGTGTAGCTACTCACAGCTCTATACATAGACCTTTCTTTGACTAGAGAGGAAAGCCCTGGTGATGTCATCCTGCTGGGTCACATGATATGCAATTCAAACAGATCACACACGCCCCCTTCTGAGCACACAGAGCTGGAGGCAGGAGGTATGAAATGAGATTGTGGCAAAACCCCTTTAAAAATGAGCTGGGTTTTTGACTGCTAGGAACCACACAGGTGACTATACCAGGGGGAA
>JAODAL010075345.1:0-14033 GCA_025379985.1 Phyllomedusa bahiana
ATCTGCGGGGACATGCCATAACAGTATTTGGTATCTGCTGGACATGGCGTAACCTCTCACTAGTCCCTCAAACCGAGGCGGGAGTCCGGGTGTGATCTCTCTTGGTCGCGGGATTTTTTCCCTCCTTTCCTCGATCTGTAAACGAAGCTGGGAAAACGTTCTGCTGCTTCGGGCTCTAAACCCGGGAGTGAGGCTTGGAATGAAAGGGGTTTTTTCCTCACTTCCCTTGTACCCAGAGGAGGGCTTGGAATGCACGGGGTTTCCTCATTTTCCGGCCGGTACCCAGGGGGAGGTTTGGAAGCCCATGTTTCCCACTTCCGGGTTTGGGTACCCAGAGGGGGTTTTTGGGAATGCACTGGTGTTTCCTCACTTCCGGTCCGGTACCCAGAGGGAGGCTTGGAATGCACTGGGGTTTCCTCACTTCCGGCTTGTACCCGAGTGGGTTTGGAAATGCAAATGGTTTCCTCATTTCCCGGCTTTTACACAATGAGGCTTGGAATCACGGGATTTCCCACTTCCCGGGTTTTTTACACAGAGTGAGGTTTGGGAATGCACGGGGGGTTTCTCACTTCCCGGGGTCCGGTCCCCCCAGATTGAGGTTTGGAACCCTGGGTTTTCCTCACTTCCTTCTTTCTCCGGGGTGGGTTTGGGAAATGCACGGGGTTTCCTCATTTCCTGTCTTTCTCCAGAGTGGGGTTGGGATGCCTGGTTTTTTCCTCATTTTTCCGGTCCGGTACCCAGAGTGAGGCTTGGAATGCACTGGTGTTCGCTCACTTCCGGCTTGTACCCAGAGTGAGGCTTGGAATGCACTGGGGTTTCCTCACTTCCGGTCTTCTATCCTGCATGCGTGGTCCCGGCCGCCTGTGTTCCCGCCTTTTTTCTGCCTCGTTGGATGCAGGTTAGTGAGTGAGGTGTGTACAGAGCCCTCATAACTTCCTGTGCAGGTTCCCCCCTGTAGGGTTGTGCTGAAGCCGCCCGTTTGGGGCAGAGGTTGTATCCTCACTGCTTCTCCTCCATTAGTGGCCGCTGTCTCTAGGTCAACGAAAGAGAAGGGAAGGCACTCTCAGTTCGCTTATTTATATTTGTATGGTGCGGGTCTGTGGTGGGGGTTTCACCACATATGTAACCAAAAATCAAATTAGACCCCACTCAAAAAAATGCAAAAAAAAAGGATTTTAAATTTTTTTCCACGGGTCCGCACATATGAAAAGGGAATGACTTTTCATATAACGTTTCGGTCAAAAGAAACCTTTTCAAAAAAGTCACTGGGGAAAATAAAACTAAACAAAGAGTAAAAATTTCCTATATTACATTGAAAAATAAAATACATAAAATATAATATAAACACATTTATTTACAGGAAGTTTAAACTGAAATTTTGTTCACATAATTCATATAGAATTTCAAAAAAACACAAACAAATTTTTTCCCCTATCATTACAAACAAAATAAAATTCAATGGGGATATCAAAATTAAAATGAAGAAAAATGCAATGATGGACTTTAAGAATGAAAATGCCCTAGAAGAGGAAATAAAATAAATAATCTCAGGGGTAAACTCAATAAAATTGTAGAAGAGGGAAAACAACCCATTTTTATCCCCTTTAGAATTAACCTAGCCGAAAAACCCATTAAACCCTTCAAGAAAACTTACCAAGTGAAGGACCATAAAGGAAGAAATAAACGGGCCGAGCCCAATGTGAAAAGGAGCCGTCTAAATGTAGTGAAAGAAGAGCGGGTATAAAGGGGTTCGGGTGTGGGGCAGCGCCCCGGAAAGGGAAAAATCTCCAGACGTTACTTCCCGGGTCGCTGGGAAACCCAGGGGAATTGTAGTCAAAGAGTGTCCGGGGCACTCCCCCAATGGGGCAATGGCGCCGCGGACATGCCGTGATTTACAAAGAAAAAACCCAAATAAAAGAAGGTAGAAAGAAAACGATAAAGTTTGGCATTTGCAGGATAGAAAAAGGGGGGGAAAAATATATACCATAAAAAGGGGACAGAGGAAGAGAAAAAAAAAAAGGGAGGGGTAAAGGGAAGATCAGTATAATGAAAAAGATAAAATTTTAAAAAAAAAATTTGGGGAAATAAAAAAGGGGGAAGAAAAAGAAGGGGAAAAAAAGGGAAAAATTTTTTGGGGGAAGAAAAAAAAAGGGAAAAAAAAAAGAAAAAGGGGGTTAAAAAATACTTTTAAAGGATAATAGACAACTTTAAAAAAAAAAGGAAAAAACAAAAAGGGGAAAAAAGGAAAAGGAAGGAAAAAAGGGGGGAAAAAAATAGAGGTATTTTGGTTGAATTAGAGAAACATAAAAAAAGGAAAAGGTTTTAAATTAGAAAGAAAGAAAGAGAGAAAAGGGTTAAAAAACAGGTCCACTGGTGTCTCACCCTGCAGAAAAAACTGTCTAAAAACGTTGCAAAGGGGGAAAAGGGGAAAAAGAACATGGGGAAAGGGTTTGAGAAATTTTGGAAATTTCATTACTTTTTTCAAGCAAATAAAAAATCCCTTTCCCCTTTTTTTAAGCCATGGGGATAAAAATGTTTTTCAATCTAAAAATCCAAAAAATTTCCCTTTTCCTTTTATATTTTAATGGGGTTTTACCACCTCTTCGGGGTTTTTTTAAATCTTTTTCTAGGATCTAAAACCCGCAACGCGAGATGGGGGGTGCCTGCTTCAAAATAAAATGAGGGGCACAGGTAACCAACTTTTTTGGATCAATAGAAGACTTTTTGGCTCGAGAGGGGGTTCTTTCTTTCCCTTGGGACTGTCTCCCCTATTTTAAGAAAACCCGCATGGGCCCATTTTAAGCGAAAAACCACATAATTTGCTTTTCACTTTTAAAAGGGCCCCGTCCTAGTTCATTTTTTTCCTTCCTTGTCCTTGGAAATTGTAGACATAGCCCCCCTTTTTATTGCACTTACAATGGCGCTTTTGCAAACGGGGAATGTACCCCTTCAATGGTGTTTTTTTAGTAACTTGAATAAGTGGTTTTTTTGCGGATCCAAACCCGGCTCTCACTACATGTTTTTTTTTTTTGGGTGGGTTTTTTGGGAACATATCATGGGCGGATTCTGAAATTTTTTTTAAGATGGGGGTAAGCCCCTTTTTAAAAAATATTCCAATTTTTTTCCTTAGAATATTGGATACAAAAAAAGTATACCATTGGCAAAAACCCAGCCTAAAAAGGTTAAAAAAAACCTATTCAAGAGGACGTAGAGACAAACTCGAGCCGGGTTCAGAAAGGATAGGGGCCCAACGCAGACAAAAAGGTGCTTTTTTCTCTTCTTTTTATCCAACCCAAAAAGTCCCCGCGGAAAGAGTTTAACTGGGGGGGCGGCAAAAGGACGTCCCCAAAACCTTTCAGCAAAATTTTAACAAAACGCTCAAAAGGTAGCCCTTGGAAAGATCTGTTTTAAAATGATTGAAAAAACTTTTTGAAAACATATCATCAGGGGTAAAAATTAACCTCATAGAGAAAAACTGTATTAAAAAAAAGGGGCTTTTTTTCTGCCCTACCCCTCCATTTGATAATTTCAGATTCAACAAAAAACTCCATTGTTTTCTTTAATCCCAAAGGGCCCAAAAAGCTCATTTCTCTAAATTCCACCACTGGGCACGATAACCCCAAACCCATAGCCATATGTCTTTTAAAAACATCTAGGACCCCCATAAGAAGGGGGTAAATTTTTAAAGGCCCCCAAAAAAAACCGTACCATCCGTGGAGACATAAAATCTCTATTGCCAAAAGTATAGATCCCAAATTTACAAGATGGGAAAAAAAAAAAGACCAAAAAACAAATTTTAAACCCCCCCTGAAATACCCAGCTCTAGAAGTGCTAAAGAAAGACAAATCTATTATACGAAACCTGCCGAAAAAGGGAAAGGTCAATAGTGGTTAGGCCCAGGGGAGATTATGGGAATGAGATTCTGAACAGCAAAAGTGACACCACCACATAAAACTCCTTTTGAGCTTTGACCCTATTTTCGGGGATCACGACAAGATTCAGAAAAAATTAGATCAAAACCTCGCAAAAGGGGGTCATAGACAAATCCACCCGGGCTTTTTTTAAAAATGGCCCCATCCCATAACCCCGGTATTTACCCCATTTCCCAAAATCCTAAATTTTTTGGAAAAAACCACCTGGCAGGCCCATTGTAGCCTCGAGTGACTCCCAAAATTCCCCCACCAATTTCCCAAATCCCTTTAGAAAATTCTAAAAACCCCCGGTACAAAAACAAAAACCATCTTATTTAAAAGATACAGGCCAAATTTTTTATCAATCTTAAATTCACTGATAATATTTTTAATAAAAGCAATTTTTGGTCACCTTAGACATATGCAGTTTTTATATGTCTAAAGAACAAAGCTAAGGGAATTGAAGCCCCCTCAGATTTTTTTTTTGGAATTTTTTGAAAAACGAGGGGAATCTAGTTTTTGCATAGAAAATACTACATTGATATAAAAAATAGCTACTTCAAGTTTGGGGGATTCCTTTTTGCACAAATAAGGGCAAAGGCCATGGATCAAACATTGGGCCCCCCCCTTAAAGCAAATGCAACAAAGGGATATTTTAAAACGTCACTATATTTATCAGAAGACTCTTTCTTTCCCTCCTCAAAAGTTTGGAAAAAGGGACAAATTTATGACGTGTTTTTTTATTTGGGACGGGGATGTGGATTCATTAAAAAAAGTTTTATTTTACGGGTTTAAATTCAGTAAGACCTGGGAAATTTCAATTTACATCACCCCATTACCCACTCCGTTTGCCTTTCTTGGACACAATGGGGTTTAAAAAAAAGAGGGGTAAAACCCTAAGCAAAAATTGGGCCTTTACCAAAATCCAAATGATAGGAATAATCTTCCCAACTTTTTGGGGCTGTCCCCTCCCGCTCATATTAAAAAGGCTTTAAACCCAATTCCCCCGATGATGAGGGGTTTAACGATATTTTCCCGGGGCCCACACAGAGAGAAATTAGAAAGAAAAACAAAGGAAGAAAAATTTCCAATAGGGCTTTCCCAATTGAAAAAACCCCAAGACCCATTATAACAGATACCAAATTCCAACATGTCAAATTCCCCGTAGAATTTTCCCTTCGTTAACACATACATCCAAGAATGGGGTTTGGGATACCCCAATTTTCCAAGGAAACATTGGAAAATTTTTAAAGAGAGCCCTTTCCCACATCTAAAACAATTTTTAGGAAAACCCCCCCCTGATATGTTTCCCAAAAAACCTACAAAAAATAAAAGACTCTAGGGAGAGCCACATAGGATCCGCAAAAAAACCACTTAATTCGTCCCCACTAAAACTTTCCCCCAAAAAAGGGGTACATTCCCTGGGTTTTCAATGCTTTCCACTGCTCAAGCGCAAGAAAGGGCACCATGTTTTTCACAAACCAAGGGGGCAGGAAGGAAAAAATGGGAAAAGGGGGCCCCTTTGCAAGGACACACATATGGGTTTTTAAAGCCTTAAAATGCCCCTGCGGATTTTTTCCCACATAGGGGAACAGTCCAACGAATGAAAGACCGCCTCTCGGCCAAAATTCTTCTTTTTAGATCAACAAAAATTTGGTTTTACCTGTGCCCCATCATTTTATAGAAGCAGGACACACCCTCTCACAGCTGCGATTTCAGATCCTAGAACGATTAAAAACCCCGAAAGTGGTAACCACATTAAAAAATACTAAAAGAAAGTGAATCTTTCTGGAATTTTAGATTGAATACATTACCCTCCCCATGGCCCTTTAAAAAGGGAATGTGATTTTTTTTTTTGCTTGAAATGTAATGAATTCCATATACTCACCTTCCTAGTTCTCCTTTTTTTCCCTTTCCCCAGCAACGTTGAGGGCAGAATTTTTCTGCAGGGTGAGAAAACCAGTGGGGCCCTTTTCTAAACCCTTTTCATCCTTTTTTTCTACTACTTAAACACCTTTTCCCCCTTTTTTTATGTTTTTTCCTTTAAAATTCAACCATAAAACCTCTATTTTTCCCCCTTCTCCTTCCTTCATTGTTTTTTCCCGTCATCCCTTTTCCCGTAAAGTTGGCCCCTATCTATCACTTAAAGTATATTAACCCCCTTTTTTTTTTTTTTTTCCCCTTTTTTTCTTTTACCAAAATTTTTTCTTTCCCTTTTTTTCCCCCTTTTTTTTCTCCTCTTTTTAAATTTTCCCTATTTTTTTTTAATTTTATCTCTTCATTATACTGATCATCTTTACCCCTCTTTCTTTTTTTCTCTTCCCTGTCCCCTTTTTTTAGGGGAAATTTTTTCCCCCCCTTTTTTTTCTAAACCTGCAAATGCCATACTTTATCCCGTTTTCTTTCTAACCCTTCCTTTTTTCTTGTTATTTTTTTTTGAAATCACGGGGATGTCCGCCGGGGCCAATTTTTGCATGCGCGAGTGCCACGGATCACCTTTTACTATAATTCCCAAGATTTCCCCAGCGGGCCCCGGGAATAACTTTATGGAGATTTCCATTTCCGGCGGCGCTGCCGGCCCCCCACAAAACCCATTTATACCTTTCTCTTCCCTTTTCACTACAACAGACGGCCCTTTTCAAAAATTGGGCCCACGGGCCCCTTTATTCCCCCTTTATTCCTTCCCCTTGGAAAATTTTTTTCTTAAGGGTTTAATAGGGGGTTAAAGGGTGGTTTTAATTTTAAAAGGATAAAGATTTTGGGTTTGTTTTTCCCCCTTCCCACTAAATCAAATTAAAGTGTACCCTGAGATTATTCCCATTTTATTTTTCCCCTTCCCAGACATTCTCATTCTAAAGTCAAACATTGGGGATTTTTCTACATAATTTTTTATATCCCTTGAATTTATAAAGATTTTTAATGATAAAGAGAAAATATCGTTTGTGTTTTAAGGAAATTCTATAAGAACTTATGTGAACAATTGCAGATGAAACTACCTGTAAATAAATGTGTATATATATATATATGTATTTCTATTTTTCACATGTAATATACGGCACATTTACTCTTTGTTTATGTTTATATTCACAGTGACTATTTGAAAAATGTCTTTTGACCGAAACGTCATATATGTAAAGTCACCTATACCTTTCATATGTGCGGAGCCTGTGGATAAAAATAAAATATCCTTTTTTGCATTTATTTGAGTGCGGTCTAATTTGATTTTTGCTGTCTCTAGGTCGTCGCCCTTCATTGTGGATGTTCTGACCTCGCGCCCCTGATGAGCCAGACTCTTTCTGGGAGACGCGTCGGTGATGATACAATTTGGTTGCGGGTCTTCTGATTGTGCCTCATAAGGTTCAGCCTCTGGGGCGCCCATGTTGGGACAGATCACTCACAGGTTAGGGAGGGATATAGTATAGGGTTCAGCCTCTGGGTAGTGGGTGCGCTCATTTCGGGGTGGGTCACCCACATGTTATAGAGGGGTATGGTATAGGGTTCAGCCTCCTTGGGTGCCTGTGTCGGGGCAGATCACACACAGGTTAGGGCGAGGTATAGTATAGGGTTCAGCCTCCTTGGGGCCTGTGTCGGGGTGGATCACCCACAGGTTAGGGCGAGGTATAGTATAGGGTTCAGCCTCCTTGGGCCTGTGTCGGGGTGGATCACCCACAGGTTAGGGCAAGGTATAGGGTTCAGCCTCCTTGTGTGCCTGTGTCGGGGAGGATCACACACAGGTTAGGGCGAGGTATAGTATAGGGTTCAGCCTCCTTGTGTGTCTGTGTCGGGCTGGATCACCCACAGGTTAGGGCGAGGTATAGTATAGGGTTCAGCCTCCTTGTGTGTCGGGGTGGATCACCCACAGGTTAGGGCGAGGTATAGTATAGGGTTCAGCCTCCTTGGGGGCCTGTGTCGGGGTGGATCACCCACAGGTTAGGGCGAGGTATAGTATAGGGTTCAGCCTCCTTGGGGGCCTGTGTCGGGGTGGATCACCCACAGGTTAGGGCGAGGTATAGTATAGGGTTCAGCCTCCTTGGGGGCCTGTGTCGGGGCAGATCACTCACAGGTTAGGGAGAGGTATAGAATAGGGTTCAGCCTCTGGGCAGCGCCTGTTGTGGGTCAGTTCTCCCACAAGTTAGGCTGGGGCATAGTATAGTGTTAAGCCTCTGGTTTGTGGGAGCGCTCGTTTCGGGGTGGGTCACCCACATGTTAGGGGTATGGTATAGGGTTCAGCCTCCTTGGGGGCCTGTGTCGGGACAGATCACACACAGGTTAGGGCGAGGTATAGTATAGGGTTCAGCCTCCTTGGGGGCCTGTGTCGGGGCAGATCACACACAGGTTAGGGCGAGGTATAGTATAGGGTTCAGCCTCCTTGGGGGCCTGTGTCGGGGTGGGTCACCCACAGGTTAGGGCGAGGTATAGTATAGGGTTCAGCCTCCTTGGGGGCCTGTGTCGGGGCAGATCACACACAGGTTAGGGCGAGGTATAGTATAGGGTTCAGCCTCCTTGGGGGCCTGTGTCGGGGCAGATCACACACAGGTTAGGGCGAGGTATAGTATAGGGTTCAGCCTCCTTGGGGCCTGTGTCGGGACAGATCACCCACAGGTTAGGGCGAGGTATAATATAGGGTTCAGCCTCCTTGGGGGCCTGTGTCGGGGTGGATCACACACAGGTTAGGGCGAGGTATAGTATAGGGTTCAGCCTCCTTGGGGGCCTGTGTCGGGGTGGATCACCCACAGGTTAGGGCGAGGTATAGTATAGGGTTCAGCCTCCTTGGGTGCCTGTGTCGGGGTGGATCACCCACAGGTTAGGGCGAGGTATAGTATAGGGTTCAGCCTCCTTGTGTGTCGGGGTGGATCACCCACAGGTTAGGGCGAGGTATAGTATAGGGTTCAGCCTCAAGGAGTGCCTGTGTCGGGGTGGATCACCCACAGGTTAGGGCGAGGTATAATATAGGGTTCAGCCTCCTTGGGTGCCTGTGTCGGGGTGGATCACCCACAGGTTAGGGCGAGGTATAGTATAGGGTTCAGCCTCCTTGGGTGCCTGTGTCGGGGTGGATCACCCACAGGTTAGGGCGAGGTATAGTATAGGGTTCAACCTCCTTGGGTGCCTGTGTCGGGGTGGATCACCCACAGGTTAGGCGAGGTAAGTCAGGGTTCAGCCTCCTTGGGTGCCTGTGTCGGGGTGGATCACCCACAGGTTAGGGCGAGGTATAGTATAGGGTTCAGCCTCCTTGGGGGCCTGTGTCGGGGCAGATCACACACAGGTTAGGGCGAGGTATAGTATAGGGTTCAGCCTTCTTGGGTGCCTGTGTCGGGGTGGATCACCTACAGGTTAGGGCGTGGTTTAGTATAGGATTCAGCCTCCTTGGGGTCCTGTGTCGGGCGTATCACCCACAGGTTAGGGAGGGATATAGTATAGGGTTCACCCTCTGGGCAGCGCCTGTATTGGGGCAGATCACCCACAAGTTAGGAAGGGGCATAGTATAGTGTTCAGCCTCTGGTTAGTGGGGGCGCTCGTTTCGGGGTGGGTCACCCACATGTTAGGGGTATGGTATAGGGTTCAGTCTCCTTGTGTGCCTGTGTCGGGGTGGATCACTCACAGGTTAGGGCGAGGTATAGTATAGGGTTCAGCCTCCTTGGGGGCCTGTGTCGGGGTGGATCACCCACAGGTTAGGGCGAGGTATAGTATAGGGTTCAGCCTCCTTGTGTGCCTGTGTCTGGGCAGATAACCCACAGGTTAGGGCTAGGTATAGTATAGGGTTCAGCCTCCTTGTGTGTCGGGGCTGATCACTCACAGGTTAGGGCGAGGTATAGTATAGGGTTCAGCCTCCTTGTGTGCCTGTGTCGGGGTGGATCACCCACAGGTTAGGGAGGGATATAGTATAGGGTTCAACCTCCTTGGGTGCCTGTGTCGGGGTGGATCACCCACAGGTTAGGGCGAGGTATAGTATAGGGTTCAGCCTCCTTGTGTGCCTGTGTCGGGGCAGATCACACACAGGTTAGGGCGAGGTATAGTATAGGGTTCAGCCTCCTTGGGGGCCTGTGTCGGGGTGGATCACCCACAGGTTAGGGCGAGGTATAGTATAGGGTTCAGCCTCCTTGTGTGCCTGTGTCGGGGTGGATCACCTACAGGTTAGGGCGAGGTATAGTATAGGGTTCAGCCTCCTTGTGTGTCGGGGTGGATCACCCACAGGTTAGGGCGAGGTATAGTATAGGGTTCAGCCTCCTTGTGTGTCGGGGTGGATCACCCACAGGTTAGGGCGAGGTATAGTATAGGGTTCAGCCTCCTTGGGGACCTGTGTCGGGCGTATCACCCACAGGTTAGGGAGGGATATAGTATAGGGTTCAGCCTCTGGGCAGCGCCTGTATTGGGGCAGATCACCCACAAGTTAGGAAGGGGCATAGTATAGTGTTCAGCCTCTGGTTTAGTGTGGGGGGTAGTTTCGGGGTGGGTCACCCACATGTTAGGGGTTGGTATAGGGTTCAGTCTCCTTGTGTGCCTGTGTCGGGGGTGGATCCTCACAGGTTAGGCGAGTATAGTAAGGGTTCAGGGCCCCCTGGGGGCCTGTGTCGGGTTTGGATCACCCACAGGTTAGGGCGAGGTATATATAGGGTTCAGCCTCCTTGGGGCCTGTGTCGGGGATCACCACAGGTTAGGGCGAGGTATAGTAAGGTTCAGCTCCTTGGGCCCTTTTTGGCAGATTACCCACAGGTTAGGGCGAGGTATAGTATTGGGTTCAAACCTCCTTGGGGGCCTGTGTCGGGTATACCACAGTTTAGGGCGAGGTATAGTATAGGGTTCAGCCTCCTTGTTCCTGTGTCGGGCGATCACCCACAGTATAGGTGAGTTAGTTATGGGTTCAGCCTCCTTGGGGCCTGTGTCGGGGCAGACACCCACGGTTAGGGAGGTAAATAGTATAGGGTTTTAGCCTCCTGGGGGGTGTCCGGGGTGGATCACCCACAGTTTAGGGGGAGGTATAGTTAGGGTTCAGCCTCCTTGGGCCTGTTCGGGGAAGATCAACCCACAGGTTAGGGCGAGGTATAGTATGGGTTCAGCCTTTCCCTTGGGGGTTTTCGGGGGGATACCACAGGTTAGGGCTAGGTATAGTATAGGGTTCAGCCTCCTTGGCCTGTGTCGGGGTATCACCCACAGGTTAGGGAGGTATAATATAGGGTTCAGCCTCCTTTGGGGGGCCTGTTTGGGGCAGATCACCCCACAGTTAGGAGGGATATGTATAGTTTCAGCCTCTTTTGGGGTTCGTGGTGGGCGGAGTTGTTTCGGGGTGGGGGCACCCCCACATTAGGGGTAAGGTATAGGGTTTCAGCCCCCTTGGGGCCTGTGTCGGGGTGGATCACCACAAAGGTTAGGGCGAGGTATAGTATAGGGTTCAGCCTCTTGGGGGCCTGTTGGGCAGATCACCACAGGTTAAAGGGGGAGGTATAGTATAGGTTCAGCCTCCTTGGGGCCTGTGTCGGGTGATCACCCACAGGTTAGTGGGGAGGTATAGTATAGTGGTTCAGCCTCCTTGTGGGTCTGTGTTGGTTTTGGATCACCCACAGTTAGGGCGAGGTATAGTTAGAGGGGTTCAGGCCCCTACTTGGGGGCCTGTGTGTGGGTGGATCACACACAGGTTAGGGCGAGGTATAGTATAGGGTTCAGCCTCCTTGTGGACCTGTGTCGGGGAGTATCACCCACAGGTTAGGGGGAAAGGGATATATAGGGTTCAGCCTCCTTGGGCCTGTGTCGGGCAGATAACACACAGGTTAGGGGAGGTATAGTATAGGGTTCAGCCTCCCTTGGGGGGCCCGTGTCGGGGCGATCACCCCCATAGGGTATAGGGGCCCGAGGGTATAGTAAATAGGGGTTAAGGTTCAGCCTCCTTTTGTGTTTCGGGTGGTCACCACAGGTTAGGGGGTATGTAAAAGTGGTTCAGTCTCCTTGTGTGCCTGTGTCGGGTGGATCACCACAGGTTTAGGGCGAGGTATAGTATAGGGTTCAGCCTCCTTGTGTGTCGGGGCAAATCACCACAGGTTAGGGCGAGGTATAGTATAGGGGTTCAGCCTCCCTTTGTGTGTTGGGTGGATCACACACAGGTTAGGGGGAGGTATAGTATAGGGTTTTAGCCCTCCTTGGGGCCTGTGTCGGGGATCACTCACAGGTTAAGGGGGATATAGTATAGGGTTCAGCTCCCGGGGGCCTGTGTTGGGGTGGATCACCCACAGTTTAGGGCGAGGTTTTAGTATAGGGTTCAGCCTCCCTTTTGGGGCCTGTGTCGGGGATTCACTCACAGGTTAGGGAGGTATAGTATTGGGTTCAGCCTCCTTGGGGGCCTGTGTCAGGGCAGATCACCACCCGGTTAGGGCGAGGTATAGTATAGGTTCAGCCTCCTTGGGGTGTTGTGTCGGGGCAGATCACCCACAGGTTAGGCAGGTATAGTATAGGGTTCAGCCCCCTTGGCCTGTGTCGGGCAGATCACACACAGGTTAGGGAGGTATAGTTAGGGTTCAGCCCCCTGGGGTGCCCGGGGGATCACCCACGGGTTAGGGCAGGTTGTAAGGGTTCCCCTCCTTGGGGGTTCGTGTCGGGGTGGATCACCCACGGGGTTTAGGGGGTAGTAAGGGTTCCCTCCTTGGGGGGCCCGGGTTGGGGGATCCCCCTAAGTTAAAAGGGGCAGTATTATGGGTTCAGCCTCGGGGGTTGGGGCGGGTGGAACCCACAGGTTGGGGGTATGTATAGGGTTTTTAGCCTCGGGCCCGCCTTTTTTTGGGGCAGATCCCCCAAAATTTAAAAAGGGGGATGTAAGTGTTCAGCCTTTTTGGGTTTTTGGGGCCCTCTTTCGGGGTTTTTCCCAAATTTTTAGTGGTTTCTGTGGAAAACCCTGATCTTGAGGACTGGATTTGGGGGAACATTGGTTGGGGGTTTTGACCCCGGGGGGGGGGGGGGGGGGGGGGGGGGGGGCGCCTGTGTCGGGGAAATTTTCCCCCAAACAAGTTTGGTTGGGTTGGTATAAGTTCGGCCTCCAGGTATGGGGCCCCTTTTGTGGGGGCAATAAACCCAAAAGGTATGGTCTAGATTCACTTCCATGGTTGGGGGCCTGAGTGGGGGCTTTTACCCTCTTTATTTCGAGGAGGGTTGGTTCAGCCCCGGGGAGGGGGGTCACCTTGCGGGGAGTCAACCAAAAAAGTGGCCCGGGGGTAGGGTATAGGGTTCAGCTTCCGGGGGGCGTCCGGAGGGGTGGATCAATTTTGGGTTGGGTCGGGGTATGGTTTTTGGTTTTTTCATCCCCCGGGGAAAAGGGGGGTTCCCCGTTTCTGGGGGGTTTTCCCCCAGGTTTTGGTATTTATAGGGTTACCCTCCGGTGAATGGGGGTGCCCTGTTGGGGGGATCCCCCAAAAGTTTGGGTTGGGTTTAGGGTCAGCCCCCCGGGGAGGGGGGGTTTGGGCCTGAGGGTCCCCACAAGTTAGGTCTGTTATGGAATGTTTGGGGAAAATGTCTATTTCCCCCACAAGAGGCCCCTTTCCCAGACATACCTTTTTGTGCCAAGAAGTAACTTAAAACCAAGATCCACTGCCAATATTTGGGTTTTTTAACAAAAGGGGGGGGGTTGTTAGTCAAAAATTAGATAGAAAAAAAAAGAGGGGGGGTGATGTAATTGCCTTTGGGGAATTTTTGAAGCCCCACTTAAAAATTTGGGTTTTGTTAAAAGAACTTTAGACCAGGTCGGGTATGGTATGGGTTCAGCCTCTGGGGTGTGGAGGTGCCGTGTTGGGGCACCACGTGTAGGACATGGGCAGGGCACATGGTGATCATAATCGTTTATAACCCTCAAAACTGCATGTTGTGGAATGGTCCTGCAAATGTTTTCACTCTGTGACCCCACATTTTTAGTGACTTAGAAACTCCCACCCACCCTTTTTAAAAGAATTTTTTAGTCTTCATCTGTTGTCTAACATGTGTCCCCCTTTAAAAATATGCTCTTACCCCTTTTTTTACTAACCCAGTGCTGAATCTCCAAACAGCATATTTTTGGCAATTTTTTTCCTTTAGTTTTTTGGGGGAAGCCCGCCCACCAACTCGAAGGTCGAAAACCCCTTTTGGGGGGTTATGGGAGTCCGGCCCCCC
>JAODAL010075346.1:0-14032 GCA_025379985.1 Phyllomedusa bahiana
GGGTAAAGGGGCACGCACAAACAATTTCCTGTTATTCAATGGTGAAAGGTTATATTTCATCTGGAAAAAAGGATATCAGATCCAATCTCCAGGGATCAGAAGTTATCTTCAATGAATAGAGCAAAGGTCAGACCAGTGTTTTACCTATAAGATCTTACAGCAAAAGGTAATAACATCATAAAGTATACTACTTTTGCTTTTTAAAAAGATCTTTTTTTTGAGAAGCTCTCCATTTTTTCTAGATTTAATTTCCTGTGAGATCTATGTGGTCATTATGTGGAGTTATTGTATCATTGTACTGTCAACTGTATGAATGTAATATTTAGTCACTATATAGGTGAAAATATTTGGTCAGGACATATTGGCATCATTGGTATTGATTAAATATGTGATGAAAATAAATGGTCATAGTGTGGGGGTAATTTTAGTTTCTTTATCCTGCGATTTCAATGTCTTCCTTGCACATGAGCCTTATGGCCATTTAGTGTGCAAAGAACTGCTGCCCAACTCCTTTAAATTCAACTGGTATGTGAGTTTTTGTGGAGGTAAGAAGATAACAGAGTTTTAGATTAACATGGGGTACCAATCTAAGGGGGACATGTATGATCGGAGCTTTCACACATTTTCAGGCGTATAATGTGCCTCACTGTGCCGGCTCCGCAGTCGGACGCACCTAATGTGCTGTTAGGCGCAAGGTTCACCACTTTGTAATGTGCCTAACATGAAGGGGCGTTCTGTGGGCGTTCTGGGGCGGGACGCACCACATTCGAAAACTCCGATGCATGTATGAATGCGGGTCGTCAACGTGAGGCGCATTACAGCTCCGACAGGCAGACCTACTTCAACGTGGTCTGTCTGACGGAGGCGTTGAAGTTTGCCCCGCATTTATGAGCGCACTTCGGCACCGACATACATCAGGCGCAGTGTTCATGGTAAAAAAACGTGAAAACAGACGCTTCGACACGCCGATCTTTATACATATCCCCCTAAATTCTTCCCTTTCTCAAAGGAAAACTTGGCTTCTGCACACTGCAAAGCAGGATGATGCTGTTTTTTCACTAATATCCTCTAGCAAACCTCTGAGGCTTTTTACAAAACACTGTCGTTATACTGAGAATAAATCAAATACAAATGTGCCTATTTACTAGAGAAAAACTAAAAGGGAATTGGTCACAATGGATTTTATTTAAGGGTATCAGAGTACAGGATGAAAAACATATGCACGCCACACTTTCGTTTTTTTAATTTGCAAAATTTGAAAAGGAACGTAATCATTTTCTTTATACGTCACAAATACTTTACTAATTTTTTGTTGCTCTATCACATAAAATGTCAATAGAACACATTCAAGTTTATGCATTGTGAACCCTAAAGACAACAAATAAAGTATAATCCTGCAAAGCATCTATTTCCTTGCAGTTTTTAGAGAACTTTTATTTCATGCATCTTGGTCTGAAAAAAAGTATCATCCTCTTCTCTGACTAAATGTCAGTAGTCCATGAGGCTGAAAAATCATATTCAAAATGACTGACATGCGCGAGTGCGCGCCCTAAATATTCACTGCACGAATCTTTTCCATGGTAATAGTGTTTTTATGCTCAAAGCAACAAGGTCCTATTCAATCCGCGTGCACAAAAGAGCGATGACCACCTAATTATACCCAAGCAGTGCGCGATGTTTGTGCGTGATTACGTTTGAATGTGTTTGGCACAACCCAACCAGTAGAAATTCCAGTCAAATATTTGAGTAAATGGGATGGTTTTTTAACATTCTTATCTTCAGTAAGTAGCTTTAGTCCTGCGTATATTGATGCTCTTGGCAGACATAAGCTGACTAATTGGCATCTGCTGATGACGCAACACGAATGCTGAAATTGCAAACTGCAATAAAATTCTTTTACAACTGTAAATGACTTAATTGGTAGTAAAGGTTTGTAAGTGAAATGTACATTCAAATTCGATTTGTTCGTTATCAGTTGTGGCACAATTGCACAAGAGGCGACAAAGACAGAGGTACATATGCAAAGTTTAGAAAAAATTCACAGAGAGACACTGAGTAATGTACAAGATAAACAGCCCACTTTATAACTGTTAACGAAGCCAATATAAGTGGTCATGATTAAAGATGTGAGTACATCCCGAAAGAACGTGTGCCCATCAAAAAAGTTTCCTAATCTTTAAAGCTTTTATGTTAACCTATTTTTTTCAAGTAATTATTGCTGTTATTTATTTGTTTGATTTTCCACATCACATTTCTATCTTACACAAAAAAATAAATTCCCATCATTTTTTGTTTTTACGCTCGTGGCCAATTAAGCCCTAAAAGTAACTTAACAATTTCTGTTCATAGACAGAGAAACTTGTTTTACCATACCCCAAGGGTTAATTGTGTCGTACATTATGAATTCCACTTGATGTCAAATTGACACCCAATCGTAAAGTTAATTCAAATTTAGTAAACCCTGAAATCCTGATGAAGTTTTTTTTAAAGAGAGTATTTGCCAGAAGTTTGCCTTATCTGCTAAGAAGGCAAATGTAAACAAAGCCACTCTGCTAGACTAGAGAGAGAGAGATAGAACACATCCCAGACATCAGAGCCCTGCATAACAGGGATCTGTTTAAATAGTTCACTCAAAATAATGTCCAAACTACAACTGGATTTATTCTTGCTATACAAACGAGAACAGGCTTTTCTCCATCAGCAGGCTTTGAGAAAGCTTCATTCATTCTCGGGTCATCAGATAAAAGAGTGCAGGATCTACTCAGATAATCAACAGACTCCAACTAGTGAGATTTGTCATAAAGCAAAGACAACAGCTTAATCTCCACACCTCTTGAAATCGCCTTTCAGCCTCTTGAAACTCCTTCATAGTTCACTGTCACAGATAAAGCATGGATTCTACTGCAGATTAATCACATTAAAACTAGTGGATTCTGTATACAAAACACCAACATATTTCTCCTCACAGACCTTGAAAGCTTCTCAACAGCTCCCACTCATTCATGAATAAAGAAGAGTGCTCTGCGCAAGCCTACCAGTTCTCCGTCTTGTCACTCTGCCTGTCCACTATCTTAATGCAAGCTTTGAAGTAACTAAGCAGTAAGGCAGCCATGTAGCTTCTACTCGAGGCTTCACTCTTTTTTTAATCACATATATTTAGAAAAGTTATTAAATACCCATCTTGGGAGGATCCTACATAAACATTACATCGCGTGCAAAAACCCCTTTAACAGGAGTGTTGGGGTTTCATTACTATTCTACAGCGCGACTCTAATGTAGTGCCAATTCCAGTATAACATCTGATGTCCCCACCTCCTATTTACTGATAAGCATAATGTACACATATTACGTTTACCTCGTATGTTATTTGTAAACTGGTCAAGTGATTACCCGCACCATCGATAACTCAGAATACGCACAAGTCCTCATGGGAAAGGATTTAGAAGTCCAAGCGCCCTCTATTGTGATGTTAAAAAATCCTCAATTTGCTTTTGAACCCCCTGATGTCATTGAGAAAGTCAAAATGATACTACCCACGAAGAATGGTAATTAATCCTCGAAACCGTGTAAAAGCCTCCTCCTTAACTACATAATAGGATTGGGGGTTAGAGTATGGGTTAGAGAAAAAACTCAGGTTTGCGAGTTCCAATCCCATAAGTTTGGATTGAAGCCATATTGGCTAAAAATTGTAACGAGGGACCTATTGAACAACACTACACATTATCAACACGCTCGGATTTAATAATTGTAACAAATGAACGTCACGATAAAATAAATAACACATGATAATATGGTTGATTAACAATAGATAATTAGATGACACCGCTAAATACCTCTCTTCGCTACCATATCTGATATATAATATATCTCTATTGAATAATATAATCATAGATAATAGATTATATATATATAAGATTATCAGCACAGAGTATTCCCCAAAAAAATAAGTACTTCCCCCCCCCAAAAAAGTATATAGAACATTTATCTAGATCGCAATTCAGAATATAGGCCTTCTTATGCTGACGTTTGGTGATAAATCATTACAATATATCTAAATACATTATTGATGTGTCTTTGTTGTCAAACAATAAGATGTCGAATTCAAGTTCGATGAAAAGCGTTAGAAATTCCCCTAAAAATAAGTATTAGCTCAGTCTATAAGGAAAGAGCAAACATTAATATAAGTACACTTTCTTATGTTTTGTAGAAAAAATTCGATATATATATATACCAGTATATACCAGAGTATAAGCTCGACCCGAGTAAAAAGCCGAGGCACCTACTATTTTGCACAAAAAACGGCAACTTTATATTGTGCGACTCGAATACTGAATCCTAGTGCGGAAAACGCAGAGCGAGAGCAACTGCGGGAAATTTATTATCAAATAAAATAATACCCTAATAAAGAATTACAATAGGCCTGTTATTAATTATCCTTCATAGGCAGCTATAGTCAGTTTCATGTCCCCCATTAGCATCGTATAATATCTTGTGAGACGATCCACGTGTACTGCCATTTTCCCCGAATTCAGGTTACTAGTCATGTATAGCGCAGACTAGATGTCCCCCTAAGGCAGGCTATATAAAGCAGTAAATGCCCCCATATGCCAGGGTTATAGGCAAGGTATAGGGGATCCTCATAGGCAATGTATAGGCAAGTATAGTCTTTATTAGGCTGGTATAACGTGTCTCCCCTAGCAGCTCTATAGCAGTGATGACCGTCACCCCTAGCAGGTATAGCAGCTCTAGGATAAGGAATGGGCAGACTATAGGAGCAGTATAGTGGCAGGCATATATGTTCCCCCTAGCAGGTAATAGGCAAGAGCTATGGCTCATTGTATCTGGAGGCTGTCTAATATGCAAGGCTATAGGTCCCCCTACAGGTATAGGAACGTCTATAGACAGGTACAGGGCAGGCTCTATAGCATGTACGAGGCATCAAATAAGCAGGTATCTGGGCTAGGCGTAATAGACAGGCTATAGGTCCCCCTAGCCAGGTTAGCCCAGCTTATTGGCAGTATAGGTCAAGCAATAGAGTGCGCCCCTAGCAAGGTTATACTGGTAAATGGCTATATGTCAAGGTACACAGATCAGGCTAAAAGGGCAGTAAGCAGTCTATGGCTGGATAATGGAGGGCAGGCTATAAGGAGCAGAATAGGCAGGTATGGGCAATGCTCAAAGGTACCTCCTAGCAGGTAACAGGAAGGATCATACAGGCATCAACAGGCATAGACCAGGGTTTTAAAACAAAAAACACTATACCTTACTCCCCGCTGCGCTTATATCCGTTCTCCCACTCCGCTACCCCTCCTCTGTCCCGTCCTCTCATCTGCTGCTATCACCTTTTCCTCTTTGTCCTAGACACAGCGGTGTGATGTCCATCAGTGCCGCAAGCACGGCAGCATGAAAGACACCCCTTTTCACATGAGTGCTGTAAACACTCCGACTAGGAGCCGCTCGTCTGCGGTCCAGCCCCTCGGGAGGTCCAACTGCGGAGCCGGGACTGCTTACGCACATCTCTGGCTCCGCAGATGGTATCCCTATCACCTCATAGTGACGCTCGCGGCAGTAGAAGTCCGCATATACTGGCGTGAAGGCGGATCACTGAGACCCAGTGCCTGACGTCACCGCAGCGAGTCACGGACACTGTTGCTCTCACTCGCATTCAGACTATATGCGTCTCCTGGATGAGTACTTGCATATACTGAATGTAGTCCCTAGGCCGGAGCTCTCGGCCATCGACAAGCACCCGAGTGCGACAGATGACTCGAGTTATTAAAGCCGATGTCACAATTTTCAGCACATTCTTTGTGTCTAAGAACTTCGGCACTTATATATACTCAATATATAAAATAAACTATAAGCTAAACTATAAAAAAGTAAACAAATATTATATTTGATGCTGTATTTTTTAGATTATTAACTTGACATATGTCAAGTATAATTCTTTTTCTTGCTATAATGTTGTTTCTATTATATCAAAAACTTTTAAGAAGTGCATCTCATGTAACTATATTTTAGAATTACTGTGTTTTATATTCTAGCACTGTTCAATCTATATTTACTTGAGTCCATTCGAGAGTACCAGTATTATTTCTGTTTCACTTTTCAAATATGCCTTCAATGTATTATTTCCTAAAATATTATCATTAGTCTTTGCGGTATTTTTGTTATTGCCTTGATCCTGAAAATGAGTGGACTGTGTGATACCAGCTGAAACGTGTTCCAACCGAATCACTTGTATAAATGAATTTCTGACTAATTGAACATTTTATCAGATAATCTTAAGAGAATAGACAGCTATGTTTATCATCTTCGCCATCTCTTAGTTGCTGGCAGAGCAGTATAACACAATGGAGCTTTGAAGACTTGTAGCACTGATTGATTTTGGGTTTTAAGTTAGTTGTGGCTCACACGACTTTGGAAGATGAATCCTCTATTGCATCAACTTTATCTTCTATCAATACATTGGATATACGACCTCCCAATGAATTGACATTCTGCATCAATTTTCACTTAGATTTCTACTAAAGAAGTCATTAAGTCTTTACACATTTACTGGTTAAGGCGTTATGTCTTTGTGCAAGGCTAATTTAGACTAACATTGTACCATTCTTAGCATCCTAAACACGAAATAGGTCCCCCTTTTATGTTTCTACACTGGACACATTGAAATAATGGAAGAAACGTGTAACCTATTCCTACATTAGTGGTGGGTTTTGTATTTCATATGACTCCAAATGTTTTATCAATTAAAAATGTGAGTTAGTGAAATTGGACAAGCGACATACCTTTGTCTCCGCAAGAAACTATGTGTGACTGGCGTAAAAGATATTAGCCCATAGTTCAGCATTCACACAGGAGGTTGCAGTGAAAAACCATTTGTTTAATCTACCCTATGTCGAGTGATGGTGACCATATATCCCGTTCTTTGTCAACAGTTTTCAAGTTCACCAGAGAGAAGAAGTGGATCTGCTGGATCACTGTCAGTAGTTGGCAAGAGAAAGATCAACAGACTCTCAGAATTTTCCCTAGAGCCTGCCACAAGGACAGTTGGACTTCATGCTGAGCATTGGACTCCCAGGCTTGCCCCATGATGTAAGGACCTTGACAATGTGGATGGCCAATCTTATTAGGCATATGCATAGGTACTTTCGGAGGGTAGGGCAGGATGGCATAGACATAGACCATCTGCTTCAAAACAATTAGAGGTTCAGGCGGGTCAGAGCATAATCAGAGGCATGCGTAGCAAAGCAGGTCAGGATTAATTGTAGCTGCGTTCATGAGACACGTAGAGGGCAATTATGAACAAATGACAATGAGCTAACATAACACAAGGTATGGGGCCAACCCATAACTGAGAGTCATTATCGAGAATTGCTGGGAAAGGTGTCCTAAAAAAGCTCATGGAGTCACAGATGTTGCTTTGCTGAGAATCGGCAGTGTGGTAAAGTAGCAGGTAGTGAGAGGAGGATTGAGTCAAGCTGTGTCAGAAAGCAGAGAAATAGATAAAAAAGGAAAAACTGCCGAATGTATCCTGGGTAGTGCGTGGCTGCAACCAATGACTCCGAGGCATTGACCGCAGTGCAATCCTGTTATCACTTCCAACTAGCGTGGTGTTTTGAGTGCACATTTTTCGATGTCTGAGAGTCTACCTAAATTTCAAAACAAGCTGTAAATAAGTTTATTCTTGTTGATTCCAGACTTAGCAAGAAAGTAAATAAAATAAAATTTCAGATTCCAGATTCTTTTCTTGCATTTTTTTTTTACTCCTGGTGCCAATAAGCCAATAGTAATGCTTTACCAATTTTTAGTCAATTATGCAATAAACGTTTTAGTGATTCTCTTTATTTATTAGATATGTCCTTTTGCGGAATCCTGGGTTGGTGTCCAAAATTGAACCCAAAACTAAGTTAGATCACAACTAGATCACCCCTTTAACCCTAGGCGTTAGTATATTTAACAGGTTCATGAGGTTAACTTTGCACTTCATCACACTCCGAAAGTGGTGCATCAATTCCTATATAACATCTGACGTCCCACTCCTGTTTTCTATAACATAATAAATAAAGACTATTACCAAATACATTACTGTTTTGTTTTGCCTCCCTTTAATTTTAGTGCAGATCTTATCTCTTTTTTACACAAGTTTTCCTAGTTACCCACCACCTCTCTCTGATCTCTCTCTTTTCTCTACAGGCTAAGCAAAGGTCCAGATGAGTATTTTCCTCCTTGCTCTAGTCTTCTCTTGAAATATAGGATTTTGTTGTAACATTACTTACAGACTAGCTTAAATCCTCAAGAGCTCTGTACCTTGTGCACTGCTGTTTCCAAACACTCCCGCACTCATTAGTCACTCTAGAAGTAATGAGTTTCACATGAGCTTATTTTGGGACACATTGCGCCGACGTATTGCGAGCATACGTGCACTCTAATATGACTGCGCAATGCCCCCAATCATTACGGTAATTATGTCTTATGTGACGGCCATGGTTGATTGCCGCACCCGTGCTGCCCGCAGAAGTATGCGCCAATCAGCGCGCGACTCCCAGACAACCCGGCTATAAATGCGGGGCGTACTATACGCCGCCGCAATAAGCCGTGTGAACAATACTCAAACACCTCAAACTAGTAAACACAATACTTTTCTGTAGACCCACCCAAAGCCTAAACGAGGCAGTGAAGGTCAGAAGTCGTGCAGTGGCTCTGTAAAACAGCAATGGTGAGACACCCATTTATAATTGCGCCATGCGTGTTTCTATAAAAACAGAACATTTAATCTTTACATTTAGCTTTACAATCTCTATATTTATCACAGAAAAAACAAAATTATTTGTAAAGCGAGCACACAAAATAATTTTAAGCTTTCAAATCCACATGTACGTAAAAATAATTAAAAGAAAATGTATACCGCGAATGACTTGAAGAAAGAATGGTCAGTTTTTGAATTGGTTAAAATGTTTCAAATGCATGAACCTGACAACTACAAAATTTTATGCAGAAGTAAGCTAATCTTACTTGAAACACAAAATAAGTTTTATTGTTATTACAGGTGTGTACCAATGTATCTTAAGATAGCACTACACAAACCTCTAAATAATGAAAGGTTTTTTTTGTCGAGAGCATAGAAAATGAAAATCCTCTACCTACAGTTAGAACATGTGCAACTGATAGCTATTTAATATGTAAGTGGACCTCCCATATTTCCATTGATGTACTGTTGATCTTATATTCTGGAAAACTAAATCTTTTAGTCAAATAAGTCCATAGCTTTTCAGCCTTAAAGTAAAAAAAAAAATGATTTTCTCACAGTTTTAGTTATTAAAAAGGTTCGTTTTGCTATTCTTTTTTTATAATTACCGTTTTTAGTGAAATATTTAGCAACGTAACAATTAAACATTCGAAAATCAAGAACATCCTGAATCAATTGCCCGAATTTGTACAATAAAGTACATAAGATGTTTGGATTCATTTTGCCTGATCTCGTAATAGCAATATACAGAAACTTATTTGAATACAACTTTACCAATTATTTTTTGTTATCATAGTAAATTCATTCTTAAAGAGCAGGGTGATAATAAATTAATAACATTTGATTGCTGCACATATTATGCTTTCCTTCTTCAAAACTTTAATGCAGTTTTTAAAATATCCTGTTGTTTACATAACGTTTCCTACGAGAGGGAGGCGTTTACCGACCACATCTGTTTTCCTGCTCTAGAAACCTAGCTGGGATGATGACGTTACTCCTGCATTGAACTATCAGAAACGAATATGCTTTGATTCAACCCTAAAGAGCTTTGTAGCCTGTAAATTGCTGCTGTAAAAAACCCACTCCATCAACCAATGTCCCTCATACAGACATCCGCGCCTAGAAATAGATATACTGAAAGTCGTCAGTATTGCTGTAGAACCACCCACCTGAACAGGAATGATGCACGCCTGAATGCGGCGCTTGTAATGCAGCACTGCGAAACAGCCAGAAAAGGAAAAATCCACCCACCCTCTTTTTTCCATTCATAGTTTATCAGGCTGAGTCACTATTTTTTATACTATATTGAATGAATTGAGTCTAAACTATGTCTAATGGTCTGTTATGTAGAGAGTTTAAACCACATAGATTTCATTCCCTGCACAACTGGGGTTTTTAAATGAATTACTAAAAATACTTAAACTCTCTTCCAGAAAGAAGTAACAACAGTCTTTTGTAGTGCGACCTAGGACAAGTAGTATATTTCCCATTAATGTCATGGTGTGCCCCCATATAAAGTACCTTTAAACATGTACTAGAGAGCTATCCCTTTCAGTGAGGAAAAATAGTACTTAATTTACCATTATATAATTTTCCTGACTGCAAATTGTAATGCCTATACCCATAGTTAGTGTATTTTTAAGGTGTTTTTTCATTGATGAACTTCATCCTTTCACATCTGTGGTGGAGTAATGGTAGATAAACAGTTATGTGTAATGCAATACTCTCTGGAGGCCTGACCTATTGTTTAGCAAGGTGAAGAGATCTAGAGGATGAGGCTTGACAGAATGGCACAATAGGGGCCACAATATATGGTGGATATCTCTCTAGAAAACATACAGAACAGGGGAATGTAATATTGAGTTATGTTTCCCTGTTACCATTTACTGTTTTCCTGTAAATACTTTGAATAACATATTGAAGATTTTTAAATTTCACTAAAACACTTTGCATTAAATTTCCACCTGGAAAACCCCCAAAAGGGTTCAAGCAAACAACTTTGTAGATGCTGGTTGTGAATACTTTCTAAGGGGTGCGGTTTTTTTTATGGATTCATTGTATGGGTCAACTTAACATAAAAGCCACTCAAAGTCCAACTTCAAAACTTGACTATGGTCCTCTAAAAAATCTGTCTGCAAATTGTCTTGAAAATGATACTAAATTTCTAGCCCCTATAATGTAAAAAAATTAAAAGAGAAATTTTAAAAAATGACGCCAACCAACGGTATGGACAATGAGTAGATACAAATTACAAACAATTTTTTGAGTGATAAAACAATCTTTCTTACATGCAGAGAATTATAAACGTTGAAATGGCAAATTTTTCTAAATTTTCACAAATATTTTGATATTTTTCTCTGAAATAAACAAGGAATTTATGGACCAAAATTTAATACTAACTTAAAGGGATTGTCTCATCTCAAAGTTTCATAGCATGCATGAAATGAAATAATGGTGCATGGCTCAGGTCTCAACCTGTTCAAGCTGTCTGTAATTAACATATGAGCTCCGTGTATTCAGACTTCTCTGTTTATTATGTTTATCAGTCTAGATTAGCTAAATTACCTTCTCTGAGGTCCAGAGAAGCTTCTCAGCTAATGGAAACAGTAGAGTAATTAGTCTTTTGTTTGAAAGATCAGATAAAAACAAGCTCTCACTGTCTGGAGTTCTGTGCTGCCAGGACCTGTGTGATGACATAGTTCCCTGCTATCAGATAGAACAAACAGCAGGGGAGAAAAGAGTACACAGGTCGGTCACTAGAGGAACCAGATAGAGCCAGGAAGGTGATAAAATCACTTGTAGCTCCTTAACAAAAAAAGATGAACAACGCAATATATTTGGAAAAGTCTTCATTTAGTGTTCCCTACATTTTGAAAGCTATTCTTTGTAGCGAGACAAACCCTTTAAAGCAAAATGTGTCATGAGAAAACATTCTCTGAATCACATAGATAGATAAAAGTATCAAAAAGTTATTCCCACATAAAATAATACATGTCAGATTTGGAAAACGGGGTTCTGTCTTTTGGTCCAAAACTGGTTGCATGCGTAAGGGGTTAATAAAGCAATACAAAATATTTTGTACAATTATTTTGTGTGACAATTTTGAGGGCCTCTATTACTTGTTCCCTATTAGCAGAACTACGTGTCAGCTTTAATTTCCTGATCTACTGTAATAACAACAAACCTTTTGCACTCTCTGTCATGATACTGGAACCTGCTCCACCCAATTTTGTTGATGACAAAAAGACAAGTGTGCAATCTCCAATCTTCTTAAATGGGTTGTCCATGTCATATAAAACATTAATTGAATGTTCTAGGGACCCCATTAAAAAAAAAAAAAAAAAAAACTTATACTCACCTACCTCCAGTCCCTAGGTTCCAGCTCTGACTCTCTCTGATCTTGTTTTAACATGCCGTCACTTCAGAATAGGCATGTCGCCACTGCCACTGATTGGCTGCAATGGTGACTTGCCTCTCATTTACATTGCTGTTTGGAATTGATGGCATATCAACAAAAGAACAGGAAGACCCAGTGTTGGAACCAGGAACCGGAGGTATAAGTTTAACATGACCTTTAACCTTAACAGCAATTGCTGTTCCCATGGAAACTTTGAGCAGAATACTGGTGTATCTATTAATGTAGTATGCTATCAGTCAAGAGAGGAACATACGAGGAACATCAGAAAAATTAAATACTTCTGTGTCATTAAAGATCCTAGCCCAGAAGAACAGTTGGCGAGACACTTATGTATGTGATTACATACAGTGTACATCATTTCCTAAGAGGATAGAGCACTTTGCAAGATTATATATTGCACACAAGGGAACAGTAAAAAGTGAAATTTTTTGTAATTAATTTTGAAAAATATTTAATTGAGCAGCAATCTAAAATAAAAAAATAGTGGATTTGATTTTAGGATTTAAATGTCTTTTTTGTTTGTGGATATGACTAGAGAGGGGCGAATTGATTCTAACGAAGTGGAATTCGTTTAGAATTTCAGTAAAACTTCGGTTCGGAACGAAGTCGAAGTTTGGGGAACTTCGGGTGAACGAAGTGTGCTTTTGATTGATAAAATGGCTGCGAGCACATGGCGTTACATGGGGCAAAGAACTCTGGGAGGAAGTTCTGCATGACATGTGCAGAGATGAAGCCAATCAGAGACCGGCAGGATTCTGTGACGTCACCGCACTATATAAGTCCGGGCGTGATGCTGGGAGCTCATACCGCTCTCACTGTACTGATTAGGGAAGGTGCTGCCGCGACTGCTTGTAATAGCTGATACTAAAGAACTCATTTTTATACAGTGGTTTTTGGGGAGTGTCTCAGCTTGTCTCAGAGACTGCTTTTCATAACGTTCTATTTCTGATTTTGTGGGGTATTGGATCTGAAGTCCAGTGTGTGTCCAGTGCAGCTGCATATACATTTTAATGCTATCTGCTTACAGCACATTGAATATCCAAGGGTGATCTAAGCCTGTTCCTGTTGTATTAATTTAAAGAAACAGCGTTTTTACAATACAAATACCACTTCATTTTTGGCTGCTCAATTCTTTTGCGCAATTTACATCCAGGGGTTAATTAAGCGTTGTTCTGCTGCTGTGGTGACTAAAATAAACCATTTATTTCACCGCCAAAAATACATTTTTCCTGTAGCATAATTCACAAGCGAAGGTTAATTACAAGTTTTCCTTTTGTTGTGTAGCGTAAAAAACACGCCATTGTAACACGCTACAAAGCTCGTAGTTTTTGGTTGCTCAATTCTTTTGCGCAATTTACATCCAGGGGTTAATTAAGCGTTGTTCTGCTGTTGTGGTAACTAACAGAAACAGTCTTTTTCACCGCCAAAAAAGACATTTTTCCTGTAGAATAATTCATAACCGAAGGTTAATTACAAGTTTTTCTCTTGTTGTGTACCGTAAAATACACGCCATTGTAACACGATACAAAACTGGTAATTTTTGGTTGCTCATTTCTTTGGCGCAATTTAGATCCAGGGGTTAATTAAGCATTGTTCTGCTGTTGTGGTCACTAAAAGAAACCTTCTTTTTCACCACCAAAGAAGCAATTTTGCCTGTAGCATAATTCATATCCGAAGGTTAATTAAGCCTCTTTGTGCTTTTACATTCAGTAAAATACACAGTGTTTTTAAATGACACATGTGACGAAAACAGCCTAGTCCGCTGTTTACCCTTGCCCACACGGCACAAGGGGGAACCAGGGAGGACGAGAGATCGCACTCCCTCCCCAGGACCCTGAACGGGGTGCCACCGTTTCTGGTTT
>JAODAL010075347.1:0-14031 GCA_025379985.1 Phyllomedusa bahiana
ATTGGGGCCACTGCGACCCAGGCGCGCCGTGGCTGATCCCCCCCTTTTTGGGGAAAAACCTAAACACTCTGTAAAATTGTGCCACGTCTGACCTCGGGGCTGCTGTTTTTGGGGCCCTGCTGCGTAAACTACACACTTGTCATTGGGGGCCACTTTTTGGGGCCACTTTTTTTTTCCCCACCTCCAGAATGTCATTGTTCCCTGTCTGACCCCCATTTTTTTGGGCCCCCCTTCCAGAATGTCATTGTGCCCGTCGACCTCAAGGCTGTTTGCGGGTTGGCTGATGCCGTGACCTACACCCCTCGTCTTTGGGTGCCACTGCCCTTTCCCCCAAATGCTGCTGCTGTGGCTGCGGGCCGAACCTACACACTGTGCCCATTGTGCCACTCTTTGGGACCCCCCTCCTTTTTTTTTGCCCCCCCTCCCAAATATCAGTGTGCCACCGGGCCCCGGGACCTCATGCTGCTGGGGGCTGCCCCCCGTCACCCCACATTTCTGTCACGATTTTCCCCACCTAGCCCCCAGCTTGTTTTTTTTCCACGTTGCTGCCATGCCCTTTATAAAGGGCTACTTTTCCCCCCCTTTCATTTTTTTGGTCATTTTCCCCTTTTTTTAAGGGCCCGGGGAAATTTTTAATAGTGAAGCGTTTCCCTAAGGGGCGGCGTCATAAACTGTTTGTCAAAACAAAAAAACAACATTGTATGAAGACCAAACCAAGCCCCCTCGCTTTTTTTAAGCATGGCCCCCAAACTTCGGGCCACCCCTGAAAGGCCCGTGCACCCTTTGGAAAGAGTTTTTTTTAAAAAACGTGATTCGCCCCAAAGTTGTTTTCCCAAAAACCCAAAGTTTTTTTTTGCCGAGAAATCCGGCGAAGTGAACGAACCAAATTTTGGGGAAATTTCCCGCCCATCCTATTTATGACACAACCCTTTAAAAGTTTTTTTCTTTTAAAGAAATATTTTAGCAAACACAATCGATCAACAGATGGTAATGGGGTAAAAGAAACCCCCATTCTCTGGGTTTTTTGTTCTTAGGGAAAGTTGGAAAAGGGGGTGTTTTTGGGGCCATTTTTTTATCCGTTTCCCCAGATACATGTTTGGATTCGTGTTTCGGAAACCCAAAACGGGCCCCCAAAAACCCCCTCAAAAAATGTGCAGTATAATTTTTTTCATTGCTTCAACATAAAAAAAACATGGCCTTCAGACATAGATTGCTGATGGGGTTTTTTTACCTGCATCTTTGGGGGGGGGTTTTTTTTCGGATCCTTCAAAGAAATTTTCATGTTTAATTTTTTGATCGAAAGACCAGCAGGTGTTTCTGCATATTTGGGGAGTGTTTTTATCGTTTTTTTGGGGTACGATTGACACAGCACTTTTGAATGCGTTTTTCCGATCTAAAACGGATCCAAAAATGGATCCCCACACCAAGTCCCCCCTCAGTTTAAACGAAATTTTTTTTTTTAATTTTGGGAAAAGGGAAAAAATTAATTGTAAAATCCCAAACCCCAAAATTTTCTTTTTGTTTTTGGAAAGTATAGAAAAGGGTTTTTTTTGTTTTTCTGTCTGTGCACTGTTCAAAGATTTACACCTCACTTTCTCCCATCAAAAGGGAAAATAAAATTGGGAAAGAACACCGTGGTTTTGGGAAGTCTGTGGGGGGGCCAAATGGGAGGGGGGTTTTTGTTCCACTACTTCAGTAAATCCAAAGCATATTTCATCTTCAATTCATGAAATATATATAATTTATTTACAGCAAACATATAGATTAACAGGAAAGTAAAATTTTTCATGGTTTAACAAACAAGAGGGCTTCTTTCAAATTTCTAATGCAGTAAGTCCAGATATACTGTAGATGCTATATTTTTGCCTAGTTTGGCCTTCTTCTAAGTCACATCTGGAGGAAGAGAGTCTGGTGGCACATAGCATGCAATGCCTCTACACTCTACAGGAGCATGGGAGAAACAGGGCACCTGGTGCTAAAATAAATGGGGCGTGATTCACACTGTAACGTCATTCTCTAAGCGACACCTAACAATGGCCTCCAGTCTTAAGTATGAGTCATACATAAGTTGGTTGTTTGTAATGCTATGTCTACACAACACTGGCTTTTGGTCGGATTTTTAAGCGGATTCAGTATTTAGAATTCGCAAATATTTGACTGTAACCAGTGCCCCATATATGGCAAAAGAAAATCCGAGCTGTAGTCTACACAGCATGGATTTTCTATTGTTGCATTTCTAAACTGCCAGAGTATAGAACATGTTCTATCTTCTGCCATATTCTAGTAGAGTTTATGTATTGGGCAGGCCCAAATCCAAAAACGAACTGCGGTTTGTGGCACAAACCCGCACCAAAAAAATTGGGCTCAGGGATTGTACAATACCGTCGGATATGTCTTTTTAACAATCTTCTATTTCATCCTGCATCTAACATGGTGTAGCAGGAGCACCATGGTAGACCTTTTTTGGCAGTCATTGGGGCCCCCCTGCAGTCATGACAAGCAAACAGCACATTCACAAGGGACAATTGGGAGGTGGTAGTAATATTGCATCTCTTTTTAATAGATTAAATGCCACAGTCGCACTGAAAATGGTGTTAAATGGCCAAGATCAAAAATATTTCCTGTATTCAGTATTGGACTTTGATGGATATAGCAGGGCTCAAACAATCACAGCTTGGGACCAGCTTTATATTACAGTTGGCCCCATGCCATGTCACCCGCGGCCGGAGTGAGCCGTGGGTGATTGACCCCTTAGCTGTCACGATTAATCGTGATCACGGCAGCTAAGGGGAAGTTGTCTCCATCAGCACTGCTGCCATTAAATGGCGGCTGCTGATGGCTTCACTAGCAACCCATAAGTCTTTTGTGACTGGGCATATTGAATTACTGTTGTCACGGAGAGCAGTACCACTGTCTTCTCTATTGTATCAGTAATCTGAAGATCACTGATACAAGTACCATATAGGGACATGTAAAAACAACTGTTAAAAAGTACAAAAAAGTGAAAAAAGTAAAACAAAAAAATAAATAAAAACCCTATAAATCTTTCATGCTATTTTATCCATAAAAAAACCCAAAAAATCTGTCACAGAATTGTGATTTTTGTTCATATTGTAGCACATAAAATGGAATAAAAAGCAATCAAAAAGTAAAATAAATTTAAAAGTGGTACTAATGAAAGCATCAGTTCAAAGAAAAAGCAAAAAAAGGTCCTTACACAGCTCTTTATACAGAAAAATAAAAAAAGAAGTTATGTCTATAGTGATACATAAATGTTGTTTTACACAATAAAAACATTTGTTTTAAACTGATTCAACATTAAAAAAAAACTATATAAATTGGGTATCGCCATAATCGTATCGACCCACGGAGTAGAACTCACTTGTCAATAACACTACAAAAAACACTACAAGGGTTGCAGTATTTTCTTCACCCTGCCTACCAAAAAACGGATTTAAAAGAGATCAAAAATCCCGCAAAAAACTAGCTGCTACACATAAACTACGGCATTGACTGTGGTTCGCGTGCGGCCAGACTGGCTCGGACGCGATACCTTGTGGTGACGAGTGAAGGTTCTCTCGGCGCTGCTGTGAGGCACGCTCTATGTTTTCTGCGCTAGCGGCATTGACCACCGTCACCTTGTGATTCCAGATGGCTCTATAGGAGATCGACTATCCACTTGGAGACACTCTCTCCATTTCTAGCGATATTGCTTCAGTTGGTAAGGTGTCTCTGCTTATTTTATTACATCAATTTCTAAGGTAGGGACTGTTTTGCTATTGACACAGTCATACTATAGTGGATACCTTGGCTGGGTAAGAATCTTTGGCCTAATAGAGTGGATAGGCTTTTAGTCCTTCTGCTGGATCACTCTCTGTGAATATTATTGACTAGCACCGCATCATTAAGGTGTTACTGTATATGCTGTAGTGTTGGATTTTGGTGTTGGTGTGCACTTTTTATTTTTATTTGGTTATTGTGACAATTATAATATAAATCACATTTAGTTTACATCCTTGCCATATCATCGCTTGTATCCCTTTAAACATACTTTCATCTATACCCTTGTTATATTATTGTATGTACCCCCGTTTTTTCTCCTCTTATAATAGTCCCCTGAGGAGATCTTGTAGATATCTGGGGAAGATTGAAACATGTTGGGACAGGGGTTATTAGGGTTAGACTAGTGTAAGGGTTAGGTTCCAGACGGGAGCGCCCTTATTGGGGCAATTTTTTCCGATTTGTAGTAGGCTAGGGCATTTCTAGTTTAAGTAGGGTGTTTAGGTTGTTAGTGCATTTTTATGGTTTTCCTGGCTGGCCTATTAGAAATTTTATATGCATATCTATTAAAAGTTATATTTTATTCTTTCTTCCCTATCTGGCTTAACACCTGTGCGCCTCAAAATGCACAATACACCCTTAGATGAGATCCACAAGAGTTGTTGAATCCAAAATAGGGTGACTTGTGGAAGGTTTCACCTGGTCTGGTACTTTGCAAATGCGACATGGCACCTAACAAAATCTACATTCCAAAAGAGAAATAGCGCTCCCTCACCTGTATGCCATGCCATGTCCCCAAACAACAGTTTAGACAAACATTTAGGGTATTGCCAAACTTGGAAGAAATTGTATAACAAATTTTGGGGTGATTTTTTCCAAGATTCTTTGTAAAAATGAAAAATTTTCAGCTAAAATTGTAGATTGTTGGAAAAACTATTTTTTTCATTTTCACAGCCTAATGCTGAATTTTTTTTAAAAACAGCTGTGGGATAGATATACTCACTTTATCCCTGGATATGTTCCTTAAAGGGGTTGTCTCACTACATTGATTCATCTTACCTCAGTCCAGTTTTCTTGCTTTCATTTTGAATTCAGGGGCGTGTTTACTGGCTTCTACTAGGCTGCAGTAGAAGCCAGGACTGTAGCTATAGTGACCAGCTCTGGGAGCCTATCAGGAGAGATCAAACAGGTCTGTAGCTATAGCGACTTAAGGAGCTAATACAGCCCATACAAGAGGGGATATCTCAGAATATGTAGGACACTGCTAATGGACATATATTGCAAAGTGACTTGTTTTTGCAAGATCTTTACTATAAAAAGCAGTCCTTGTAGTGAGACAACCCTTTAAGGGGTGTAGTTTCCAATATGGGGTCTTTATAGGGGTGTTTATTACATTTTAGCACCTTAGGGTGCCTGCAAACCTGTAATCGCGCCTAAAGAAAATTGTAATGAAAATGAGACCAAAAAGTGCAGTAGGTGCTCCTCCTATTCATAGGCTTGTGGTTGAGTCAAATAGCACGCTAGGACCACATATGGGATGTCTCTAAAAACAACAGAATTGGGGAAATAGATGTCGAGTTGCGTTTCCCTGTCATCATTGACTGTGTTCCAGGGAATAATGGATTCAAATTTAAAATCTGCAAAAAAATTAAATTTTGGAACTTCACCTCCACTTTGCTTTAATTTCTGTGAAACACCGAATGGGTTAATAAACTTCCTAAATGCTGTTTTGGATATTTTAATTGGTGTAGTTTCTTAGATGATCCCTAAAACCAATTAGGGCGACATTTCAGAAAAGTGGCGCTTCCACGCCAGTTTTAAGGCGCATTAAATGAGTGCATTATGCGCCTGAATAAATAAACCTGCCAAAAATCTGGCATGTGGTATTCTTTGTAAAGTATATTTAATTTGCCTAATTTAGGCATATACAAAAAAAAGGCGAATAGCATATCATTGCTTGCATATTTGATGTGCCTATTTTTGATGTACGACAGTTCATTTATATAGAGAATACGGTGTCAACATTTTTTGGTGCAAAATACAGTAAAAAATGGTGCAGACATGTCGTCCTTAATGTTGAACATTTTCTTGAAAATGTGAAATTATTACTAAATTTCTAAATGTGAAAAATTACTAAATTTCTAAGCCGTCTAATGTTGTAAAAAAAACAAAGAAAATGAAAACATGATGACAACATACAGTAGACAACTCTTATAGAGTGGAACAACTCTTACATGAAGACATTTTTTGTAGTTTGAATCTGGCAAATTTTTCTAAATTTTCACAATATTTGTATATTTTTCACAAACAAGAAAGGAATGTTTTTTTTCTAAAAGCATGTATCAAACAATCATAAATCATATGCCTAGGTAAATGTATCAAAAAGTTATTATCACATAAAGTGACATTTCAAATATGAGGCTCTGTCAGAGAGGTCAAAACTGGCTATGGCGGTAAAGGGTATGTTAGCTGTAAAACAGAGCTGCTAAAAAGATTGTATCTATCCCTGGTGTGAGCCCAGCCTGTTAGTAGGTTAGCAACATATAATTGGATCAAACTATATGTGGTTTGTTTTCTGTTACCATAAAGACACATACGTAAGTCTGTATAGAAACTGTAAAGCAAAAAAAGATTTTTAATGAAGACTATTTACAACGCTGTTTAATTTTTCATTTTAAGTGCATTGAATTGATTTAAAAATGTAATTGTGAAGGTGGACTTAGCCTTTGAATTACAATAACTAGGATTATTACATTACTCATGAATAAACATGTATAAAGTAATTAATTGTTAATATTAGTCTGATACAATTCCCATATTAGTAGATATATTTAAAAAAGGCATAACAATGTTGTTCTTAAAGCATAGTAAACAGATTATCTTGAAGAAGCTTCTTTAAAATATTTATTTGCTGTTTTGTTGCTTAGAAGCATTTAATTATCTACTTAATTAGCAAATTGTGCAGGCTTAACATAACAGATAGTTCTCACCAGTTACAAAATATATAATTTACGGAGAACAGTAGAGAAGCAGGTTCAGGGGAGCCATATAACGTTATAGGAATTAAAGATTATGTACCAGTATATAAAGAGTGAAGTATTAGTGCTTTGTATTTAACCCCTTAATAACACAGAACTTTTTGGAATTTTGCTTTCCGTTTTTTCCTCCCTGTCTTAGATCCATAACTTTTTTTCATTTTTCATCCACATAGTCATATGAGAGCTTGTTTTTTGCAAGACAAGATGTACTTTTTAATGGTATCATTGACTGTACCAAATATTGTACTGGGAGACCCCTCCAAAATATTCTATGTGGGGTGGAAAGTAAAAAAAAACAATTGTACCATTTTTGCAGTGGTTTTGCGTTTATGGAGGTTACTTTTCAGTATAAATAATATGCTATCAGTACTCTGCAGGTCGTTTGAAGGTGTGTAGAGTTTTTGATATAATTAAAAAAAAAAACTTTCTCTACTGAGGTGTAGTTTTTATTGGTACCCTTTTGGGATACATGCAACTTTTTGATCAATCTTTATTCCAATTTTTGGGGGGCATGAAATTACCCACAAAAACACAACTTTGGCATTTGGAAATTTTTTTCTTCTATAGCATTTAGCTAAAAGGATAAGTGATGCTTTATTTTAATACATCAGACTTTTATCGAGATGTCAATTCTAATTATATGTAACCCTTTTTTTTTTTTTTTTAAATAGCAATGGGAGTGTTTAAATTTTCAATATTTTGTTGTTTTTTTTTTACTTTTAAAACTTATTTTTTAACTTGTACATGCAGTCCCGCTAGGGTATTTAACCACCAGGTGGAACAATGACTTGTAAACCATCTTACATAATTTATGGTAAGAATTTATGGAAGCAGTAACATAACAGCTATGGAAACCTTCATTACGGAGGTGTCAAATCGGGGAGAAAAATGGTGCATGGATAATTAAGGACTCTAGAAAACTGGATACAGAATACTAGAACATTACTTGATTTGATCTTTCAAAACAGCCAATATAATCCATACCATGCTACCAAACCCAGGAAGCTTTATAGAGAGGCTATAAATGACCACTCTACTCTTTATGAACTCAGGCTGCGCTGCATGGTCAACTGAGCTGATCTGTCATTAAAGCTGCTTACAGTGGCTGCATAGCAATTGCCTTACATGTGATTTAATATGAGAAAGAAGAAATTATGTGTCACGTCAAGGGGGGTACAGTGAGCCTTACTGGAACCCAAAGCACTGTCCCTGCCTACTTGACATGCTGCCCTAGGTGGCAGCCACCAACTGGGCGGCAGTCCCTGCGCTGCTAGAGTGCTGGGGCCGTCAGGAAGAAGAAGCGTCAGACAGTCCGGGTCGATAACAGGTCAGTAACGTCAAGCCAATAATCAGAAAGCGAGAGAGAAGTCAGACAACGAGCCAGGGGTCAAAAACACGAACGGGAGCGAGGTACAGAATCAGAGCGCAAGACAGGGTCAGGTAACAAGCTGAGGTCAGGTACACAGGTAAGCAAACAAACGAACACAGCACAGGTAGCTAAAGCAGCCTGGCGAATATCGCAGGCCCAGCACTCAGCCTGCAGCCTGCAGTCTGGAGTGGCTGGGCCTCTGTCACTCACACAGCTCCCAGCAGAATGTGTATCAGGATGGGGTCACAATTCAGCTGCTGCAGACTGTTGCTCCCTGTAGGCTGGGCGCCGCCTAGCCCTGACAGTACACCCCCCCTTTTTAGGAGGGGCCACTGGACCCTTCCCTGGTCTGGCTTTGTCCAGGTGAGATTCACGGAATTCCTTTACCAGGTGATCGGCATGGATGGAATTCACCAGAACCCATGATCTCTCCTCAGGACCATAACCCTTCCAATGGACCAGGTACTGCAAGGACCTTTGGACCTTACGGGAATCCAAAATTCGGGCGACTTCACATTCTATCTCCCCTTCTATACAAACTGGAGGAGGAGGCCTAGAGGGCAGAGTGACAGGCTGAATGTACCTCTTAAGAAGTGCCCGATGAAACATGTTGTGTATACAGAGAGAAGAGGGTAATTTCAGCTGATACGCCACCTCCTGAACCACATATGGACCTACAAATCGCGGCGTGAGTTTACCAGAGGAAACTTTCAATCGCAGATTTCGGGTGGATAGTCATACTTTATCCCCAACAACAATCCCTCTAGAACAAAGATACCGTCTATCAGAGTTTTTCTTCTGGATGTTCTGGGTATGAACCAAGTTCTTCTGAACTTGAGCCCAGACTGTGCACAGATCTTTAATGATAACATCCACCCCGCTGTGATCAGACATAGCACTGGAAAATGAGGCACGTCTTGGGTGAAACCCATAGTTACAAAAAAATGGTGAGGTACTGGACGAGCTACTATCTTGATTGTTCATGGCAAATTCTGTCAAAGGTAAGCATTTTACCCAGTCTACCTGCCGATCAAAGACATAACAATGGAGTTTTTGTGTTACAATTTGATTAACCCTCTCTGTCTGTTCATTAGTCTCTGGGTGGAAGGCAGAGGAGAAGGTCTATCCCCTCTCCGTCCCAGAGACTTAGGCTATGTCAGAGTACGTCATTGAGAACCTCCGTAAAGGCTTCATTCGTAAGTCCTCGTCTACAGCAGGAGCCGGCTTCTTTTTCGTGGAGAAAAATGACGGGTCTCTCTGGCCCTGCATCGACTATCGGGGCTTAAATAAAATTATGGTAAAAAACTGCTACCCTCTGCCCTTGATCTCAGAACTTTTCGTTCGCTTGCGTGGCGCGAAAAATTTTTCCAAGTTGGATCTACGTGGTGCTTATAACTTAATTCGCATTCGAGAAGGCGATGAGTGGAAAACGCCGTTTAATACGCGGGATGGCCACTTCGAGTATCTGGTTATGCCATTCGGTCTCTGCAATGCTGTGTTTCAGAACTCTGTCAACGAGATCTTCCGGGACCTACTCTATGTCTGTGCTATTGCTTACTTGGACGATATTCAAATTTTTTCTCCTGATCTTGAAACTCATCGCCACCACGTCCGGCAGGTCCTCAGGCGACTCCGCACCCATCAGCTCTTTGCCAAACCGGAGAAGTGTCTCTTTGAACGTACCAGCTTTCCCTTCTTAGGGTACATCGTCTCTGATAAGGGTCTCCGGATGGATCCTTCAAAACTCTCCGCAGTGTTACAGTGGCCACAACCGGTGGGCCTTCAACGTTTTTTGGGATTCGCCAATTATTATAGACAATTTATCCCACACTTCTCTATGCTTGTGGCCCCCCTGGTGGCTCTAACTAAGAAAAACGCCAATCCCAAATCCTGACCCCCTGAAGCTCAAGAAGCCTTCAACCGTCTCAAACATGCTTTAACGTCTGCTCCGGTTCTGTCTCGCCCGGACCCTATCCGCCCATTCATTCTAGAAGTGGACGCTTCCTCTGTGGGTGCCGGCGCTGTCCTCCTGCAGAGTGCTGGGTGCTAGAGTGCTGGGACCGTCAGGAAGGAAAAGCGCCAGACAGTCCGGGTCAATAACAGGTCAGTAACGTAAAGCCAATAATCAGAAAGCAAGAGAGAAGTCAGACAACGAGCCAGGGGTCAAAAACACATACGGGAGCGAGGTACAGAATCAGAGCACAAGACAGGGTCAGGAAACAAGTCGAGGTCAGGTACACAGATAAGCAAACAAACTAACAAAGCACAGGTAGCTAAGGCAGTCAGGAGAATATCGCACGCGCAGCACTCAGCCTGCAGGGAGTTTAAATATGATTCCCGCATACTGCCCCTGTAGCTAATTGGAGCGGCCTCCAGGTCCTCCCATTGGCTGCGACACGCCCCCTGTCTGGAGTGGCTGGGCCTCTGTCACTCACACAGCTCCCAGCAGAATGTGTATCAGGGTGGGGTCGCAATTCAGCTGCTGCAGACTGTTGCTCCCTGCAGGCTGAGCGCCGCCTACCCTTGACAATAGGGCAGGAAGATTCCTGCCATTCCTAACATCTGCCACTGGTGTAGTGGGGAAGGTGTATGAATGCACGTGGCCTTCTCTATTGAGTGATTCACTGACTGGAAAGTCTCCATCACTGTGATAGAATTCTGCTTTATGCGCCATTAATAGGGGATTATATGGGATGAGGACACCAACCAGTTCTTTGCCCAATGGCCTATACCAACTTAAATTCCGCATTGCCTAATATTATGAAAATTGTTTTTGCCTCATATAAATTATTTTGCCTTCCACTGGATAGAAATAGTAGTATTGTAGGTTAATGGAAACTTCTGTCCTTTTTTAACCTCGTTAAACATGTTTCTACTAATATTTGGTTAGGATTCTTCACCTGAGACTACAGGAGTCAAGTGTTTATTGCACTCAATGATGGTGTAGTGTTCCAATTTACCAAGAGCACAGTGTGGAAATTGTCTTACTATTTTATAATATATATGTATGATTTGTGCAGTGTAAAATTATGGTTGTCAGATGTGTGCTATAATTTCTGTTATTTACCTAACATGCATTTTCACCTATATAAACTTAAATATGTATATCTGCCAGCTGCTTAAAAAAGAAAAATGTACACAAGTGGACAAAATTGTTAGTACCCTTCAATTAAAAAAAGAAAAATCCACAATCGTCCCAGAAAAAAACGCCAAAGCAATAAAGGTTTGAATGTACTGAAAATCAGCTAATGAAAATCAGACATTGTGTTTGCATTGTGGTTCAACTGAAAAACAAAACAAAACAAAAAAGAATCTGGCCTGGACAAAAGTTATACTACTCCTAGATAACATTAAAAATAATTTGACCATAAGGACATGATAAACTAAGTTGTATCCTGTAGTTAGCATCACAGGTGTCTTAAAAATTGTTAATGGTCAAAGTTTGAAAGGGTGAAAATAGTCACTGTGCTATTTGGCATTATGGTATGTACAACACTGAATATATACCAAAAGAAGCTAAGGTGAGAGTTGTTTCAGGCTTGATTATGTTTTGGCTGGCTTTGCTGCATCTGGTACAGGGTGTCTGGAATCTCTGCAGGGTACAATAAAATCTCAAGACAATCAAGGAATTTTGGAGTGTAATTGTCAGTAAGCTTGCTCTCAGTCACAGGTCATTAGTCCTCCAACAGGATACTAAACCAAACACAGAGCTAAAAACATCCTAGAATGGCTAAGAGAAAAGCATTGGAGGATTCTGAAAGAGCTGAAACCTGCAGCCTGGGGAAGGCACCTTCACATTTCAGACAGCTGATGTGGTTTGCTCATGAGAAGTGGACCAAAATACCTGTGCAAAGTTGCAGAAGTCTTATTAGGAGTTACAGAAATCATTTGAAGTGCTTGCCTCAAAAGGTTGTGCAAGAAATAATGTTTTACCACAAACTAATAATAATCTGACGACTGCAGGAAAGTGTGGTATGGTTTCTAGCTATGAATATGCTCATCCATAGAAATAGAATACATACAGTGATGCGGGGGGTGCCTAGAGCCCACCAGTAGAATTGATTATTGGGGCTTACCATTGCTGCTGATAGTTGGGGCCCTTCGGTGAAGTGGATCTTGTGGCCCATCGGGGGAGCTGATTCTTGGGGCCCACCAGTGAAGTTGATTATTTGGGTCCACTAATGGAGTTGATTCTTGTGGCCCACCACTGGAGTTAATCCTTAGAACCAACCCTCCAGCTCTTGTACATGACTGCACATGAATTTTGCACTCTGCCTCTCTTTCTCTGCCTGAAAAAAATCAGAGGCCTGCCAGGACCAGAGGCACACCATGCCCATTGGCTCACCAAAGGTTTCCCCTGTTCCCTAGTGGGCCAGCCTGAGCCTGGATACGTATGGTTCATAGATTTCTGCGTATTTATATATTATCTATAAGTATTACTAAGGAAGATTTTTGACTTTGAAAGACTCAGCAAGGAATCCAGAAAGATAGGGTTTAGTATAATAATGAGTATTAAAAAAAAAAAAATCGCTTTTTTTCTCAATCTTAAAAAGGTACTGTGAATAGCTTTCATTGTAATGGAACTTAAAAAAAAACATTGAAAGCCGTGATCTATTATCTGCTACAAAGATTTTCCTAACGTCACTTATTTTGCGCACAGTTCTGCTTATTTAGTCTATTAGATGATCAGGACAGTTAACTGCATGTGACAACAGTCTATATTTTCAAATGCACAATAGATTGAATTCACTTGGTGAATTCATTAGTTCATTCAGATTGCTGTCATCACTTGCAATGGAAATTTACAGCCACTGTCGTAAGCACTAAAGTTCAACAACAGGTAATGTTTAATTTAGATAACATGAATAGATCACCTTGTTAGGGGGGCTGAATCTGAAAAATAGGGGATAATATGGCTGCAATGAGATAATTTCAATGCATAATTAATATGGATGCTATAGAAAATGATGATTATCATGACAGGGAAGCAAGAAAGAGCAGGTAGAATGTGAGGACAGAAGTGAAGCGTGTCTGATGCTCTGGAGATGACCACTTGCTCTTTCTTTGTTTTGTAGTATACTTTTCCTATATCTCTAACCTAATAAATTGAAGAGAAAAGGAAAAGAATACTCTGGCTGCCCTTTACCTTTTTTATGACTTTGATGGAACTGGAAGAAGATACCCTTTTCACAACGGATGCTCAGCCAAAAGACATCTAAGCTGAAATTGTACAGCATATATTATATACTGTGTTCACATTTAATAATAAAAGCTTCAAGTTACTTAGTATTAGTAGCTAATAAATGCCTGGAATAGGAATTACAATCTGTAAACGTATCTTCCTAATTATAAAATCCTGTGTTAACAGCAGCCTCCGCACTGTCCCCAAACCAGCAGCTTCTCCAATGTGAAAAGGTTGAGGGGAGGACTAGAACATGTAATGTGAACTAGCAGGCTTGTAGCAACAATGATTGTAGCTAGGCTGCTGCTTTACTGTGCCTATCACATGGTTGACAAGCACAGTTTTTTTTCTATAGGAGTACCATCAGCTATTGTAGGTTGTTCACTTATAAAAAAAAACAGAGATAAAGGGATATACATTTGCAGTGAAAAAAGTGGCTGAGATCCTTGTACAAACTATCTGCAAGAGCAAATATCACTGCTATAAACACCTGATAAGGTTAAAAACATCTTTGCTGACTAGTGACATGCTATATGCTGGGTGTAAAATTCCCTTTGTGAAGCCTGGATAATTCTGGTTTAAAGAACTTTTGCAGCATCTGAGATCCATGTAATTGGGGCACATTTTAAAGGGAATGTGTCATCAAAAATGATCATTGTTTA
>JAODAL010075348.1:0-14030 GCA_025379985.1 Phyllomedusa bahiana
TCAAAAAGGGGATCACGCTAAAAGTAAGCTGTCTCTGTGAACAAATAATTTCGCTGAGCTGTTTGCACAGAGGCAAAACGCACGTTCTACTGCTTTGAGATTCTGACAAAACACTGATCATGAACAGGAAGGGCTGTTCTATGTAAAAACGAGGTCATGGGATTTTTCCAGCCAATCGCAACCATACACATCCAGTCATGACGTCGCACACACATCTCACCCTGCTCTATTCTGTAAGCTGATTTGCTGGCCGCGAAAATGACAGGAAGCGCCGAAAATGGCGCAATATTAATAGATTATGCACAGATTTTAACCTAAATTATCGCGTGATCTAAAAAAAATCCGATCAACGTAAATACCGTGCCGATTTCAACTTTGTTGATAATAATCGCTCAACACTATTCTTCTGTTGATACTTCGGATACATTAGAACTGGAAGAGTATACAAGAGGATCTTGATGTATCATTATAGCTGGACATTTGGTTCGGATATATTATAGTCTGGCCTAATTTTGGTTGGTTGGGGCTGTTGACCTCCTGGAGGTCAGATGTCTTAGTTAATGGGTGTTTATCAAAATCATTACGCTGGAGCAATGGAGCGGGACTGTTAGTTACTTGCTCCCTCTTTTCAGGGGAATTGTAGCTCTATCCCCTTGCAGGGTTCCGGGGACGAGCTATCATAGGTCTAGGTGCAGGTGCTCTCCCTGTGGGAGCGAAGAGTTGAACTTTTTTCTCTATTGTTCAGGATTCACACAAAGGTCAACCATGTTGGGTGGTGTGGGCAGGTGGGAGGGGGCTCTGGTGTTTAAGGGTTGTTGCTGTTATTGTTACAGGTGTGTTTGTTGGTGTGAATGGTGTGAATGATGTCCCACCACTTGGGTCTCATACAAGTTCTGGAAGGTATCCCTTGGAGTTTTCAAAATGGCGACTTTTAAAGTAATATCCTGGAATGTCAGGGGACTGAATTGTAAAATTAAAAGGGCCCTGGTCTTTAATTTTCTCCGGCCTTATCATCCTGATATACTCATATTACAGGAAACTCATTTGAGGGGTCAAAAGGTTATGGCCTTGAAGAGACCATGGATTGGTAGTGGCTACCATGCAGTTTATTCAAATTTTTCAAGAGGGTTCTAAATTTTGGTTGCGAATTTTCAGTTATCACAGGTGCATATTGACCCGTCTGGTAGGTACATTGTCATGAAGGCGCAAATCCGTGGGCACGAATACGCTGTCGGTGGGGTATATATCCCGCCACCCTTTTCCAGGTCCGTTTTGGACCGAATTTTGGCTTTACTGGCCCTTTACCCTCCCACCCCGGGTTTATTACTAGGAGACTTTAATGCGACGCTAAGTCGGGACCTAGATAGATTACACCCCAGAACGTCACATGACCCTGTCCTGGGGGCGTGGGCTGACTCCTGTGGGCTTACGGAAGTCTGGAGATGGAGACACCCGGCTGACAGGCAGTTCTCCTGCTATTTGGCGACTACTGGATCACTCTCCCGTATTGACCTTGTGTTTGCCAGCCCAGATATGCTCTTGCAGGGGACCAATGTGGAATACCTGCCTAGGGGACTCTCAGACCACGCCCCTCTGTTGGTTAGGGTGACTCAGCCAATTGAGGGAGCAGTCTGACGTGGCGTTTGAACCCCAAGTGGCTCCAGGTCCCAAGAGTTGAGGACAGTTGCAGAGAAAGCATTAATAGTTACTGGGAATTTAATGAGGCTACTTCAGACTCTTTGACAGAATGGGATGCTTTTAAAGCTGTGTCCAGGGGGACTCTTATCCAGGCCATCTCCACTCATAGGACAATTCTTAATAAACACATGGGAACTTTGGAGGTGAGGTTGGCCCAGGTAGATGCTGACTATAGTAGGTTGCCAGATGAGGAGAACAAGGGAAAGATGGAAGAGGTACAGAGGGAATATAATTTGCTTCTTACTCAATACACTCAGAAGAGGCTCTTGTCGCAGAGGCCCATGGTATTTACTGAGGGAGACAAGAATGGATGAGCTCTTAACTTTTTGGCAGAAATGGAGATACCGAAAACGAATGTGGCAGGGATTTACGACTCGAGGGGAGAGATGGTGACCAACCCTAGAGATATAGCAGAGCAATTCGCACTTTATTATAGGACGTTGTATGCTTCTAAACTACAGCGTTCGGACTCCGAGATTTTGGGCTTTCTTGGGTCACTCTCACTTCCAACAATATCTGTGGAGGGGAGGGAGGCTCTGGTGGCCCCAATTTCGGAGGAGGACATCAGTAGAGCGATAGGGCAGATGGCCACAGCCAAAGCCCCGGGCCCAGATGGCATCCCTGTGGAGTGGTATAAGTTGTTTGGTGAGGAGGTGAGTCCCAGACTGGAGGGGGTATATAAGGCGACTTTTGAGGGTGGACATCTGCCCCAATCTCAATATATGGCTACCATTGTGGTGATTCACAAATAGGGCAAGCCACCGGAGTTATGTCAGTCACATCGACCCAATTCTCTTATTAACATCGATGTCAAGATCCTGGCGAAGGTGCTTGTGATGAGGTTTAATACTATCATTCTGTCAATTGTAGGGGTGGATCAGTCAGGTTTCATGCCAGGGTCAACTGATATCAATCTAAGGAGGCTATATAACAACTTGCAGATAGTCCATGACAAATCCTGACTGCTCCCATTCTGATTCCGCTATCTCATTTTAAGGCTCTGGCTTGGAGGTACTCCTAGAATAGGTAAATCCACACTGAAGACTTGTATGAGGACGGAGGGCTGGCACTGCCCGATTTTTATATCTATCATGTGGCTGTCCAGTTAACATATGCGGGATGGTGGATTGTGGTAGCCGTAACAACCCGGCGGTGGTCTTGGAGGCAGCTTTGATGGGTTCCTATGAGGCCTTAGCAAATCTAGTTTATAGACAAGGGCAGTATCAGACACAGTTTTACACGGCTACTATGGCAGTGACAGTAGCGATATGGAAAAAGTTTGTGGGGACTTATCGAGGGGATATAGGTCGCCCTATATCCCCTTGTGGAGGAACAGGAGGTTGCCAGAGTTGGTCTCCTTAGAGGATTTTGAAATTTGGCCACGAAGCGGTATCAAATATTTAGGACAGCTGTATGTGGAGGGGCATTGCCTGGATTACCAGGAATTAACTCGCATGGTTGGTTCAGATAGAGGGATCCTTTTTAGGTACTTTCAGTTGCACCACGCATGCTTTAAACAGTTTGGAGGGGGTTCTATTCAACTTGCATGTGATTCCCTGGAGGCACTGGCTAGAAGGGAAGACCCGGTGCGGCAGGTCTCTACATTAGAACTATCCTGGGCTGCCAGCTGTCCCCTCTGAGAAAGTCCTTTGACAGGTGGACAGAGGATATCCCTGGGTTGGAAGCTCATCATATGGAGGAGCTGGCTTCCACATGGCGAGCCACAGTGATTAGTGCTAGAGATCAGCTAACACAGAATAAGAGTTTATTATACACCGTCCAGGCTGGCCCATATGGGTAAACTGCCTACCCCGGAATGCACAAGATGTGGTTATGCGAGGGGCTCCTTTTTCCATGTGATTTGGGAATGTCCTCCTATTAGGGCCTTTTGTTCCAGTGTCCATAGGTTTATGAATGAGAAGTTGGGTTTTTCGGGGTTTGCGCTCCAAAGAATAGTCTCCTTGGCCGGGTAGAAGACTTAATTCAGACTAAGTATGAAAGACAGTTATACAGATTACTGATGTTTTATGCCAGAAAGACAAATTCTGTTAAATGGAAGCCCCCCAAAGCCCCGTCTTTTACGCCCCCTGGAAGCAAATCGTTAATGGAGATTGTCATTATACAGGCTTACTTTTGAGGCCAGCGGTGTCCGGACAGGTTCATGGACATTTGGGGCCTTTGGCTTGCCTCTCAGTCCGTTAGTACTAGACTCTTGAGTGCGTGTTGGAGCAAAAGGTGATGGGATGTAATTGTAATCAGGAGCTACTGACTCGGCTGCTAGATTAGTTGAATGAATGGTGTGAATGGGGGTGAATGTTTTCTTATCCTGCTTGAATAATGCATTTGCTTTTATTACATTTGATGACGGTGGACTCTGTACGAATTGTAGGAATTGCTTTTCCGTCTATAAGGATAGGTTGTGATACCTCAGGTAATGCAAATTTTGGGAAGGATTGAATGTTATTGAGGGATGGTTTTAATTGGGTTTCTAATTTGTTTTGTAAAAAGAAAAATTTCTTCTTAAAATAAACACTTTAAAAAAAAAAAAATGTTACACAGGAAAGTACTCCTTTCCGCCTGGATCATCAAAAAATCGTTAATGGCCTTTCTCTGTTCATACAGTCGGTCTAACATGTGCAGGCTGGAATTCCAACGGGTGGAAACATCGCATATCCGCGTGTGTTGGGGGAGGCCGTTCTGCCTCTGCAACTCGAGAAGGGTGTGCCTGGCTTTGTAGGAATGGATGAAGTGCATGCACAGTTTCCTGGCCATTTTCAGAATGTTCTGAAGATCGGTGGAAGACTTCAGGAACCTTTTCACAACCAGATTGAACACATGCGCCATGCATGACGCATGGACCATCCCTTCTCATGCGTGGACACCATGTTCCTCCCCCGTCCGTACCATGGTTCCGTTTCAATTTGGGGGAGAAAGCCACACATGATTTTTGCTGAAATGACGCAGACTTCCCTCCCTGTGTACTTCTTTCGCGAGGAAGCCAGGTATGAACTGCGTGACCCCGCTGTCCCCTGCACATGGGGTATATGGAGCAGCACTAGGGGGGGGGTATGGTGGGGGTGGAGGAGGGGAGGGGGACATTGGCGCAGGAGCAGCATTTGAAACGTGGAGGAGAAAGCGGGTCCCCTGTCATGGTTGGGGGGGTGGGCGGGAAAGGCACTTTCCCCCAGTGGGCATAAAGAACAGTTCGGGCCCTGACCGTATTTACAGCCCCAACGTCCGTGCTGCCGTGCACCTTGGAAGAAACCGATGGGCTGAAGGACTAGCCCACCTTCTGTTTCATATTTGTGAAGGGTGGTACTGCCTTTTCTAGAAGAAATTACGGCTTGGATTCCCCACCTGGGCTCGGTGCAAGCCATTAGTTCTCTGAATGGTGAAGCCCACCATTGGAAAAGGGGAGAATGAAGTACCAATAATTTGGACAAGAGCATGGTCAGCTTCTGCACCTTAGGATGGTTGGACACATACTGTTGTCTTTGCAATCGCCTATGAACGATGCTGGCACCATGAGTGCAAGGAGAGGAGCATCGGGTTGGGAGATGAGGGAAAAAGAAAAACAGCCCCCTTCTGCAAGGGGGTGGAGCTTGAGGCTGCAATGGCATGCTCCCAGGGGCACTGCTGCTGCTGTTGCTGCGAGGAGGATGGACCCCCACATCTGAACCACGTTTTTCCCAGGCCACCAGATGGTGACGCTGCAGTGTTGAGCAGGGCCGTGGTGCCAATGTTAGCCCCCGGGCCACCTTCACTTTCGGCCCCACCCTCTTCTACATATACCCTTTGGTTCCTCTGGGTCTTGAAAAAAACTGCCACACCGCGTGGGGTTTTTTACCCAACGCTCCGCACTGGTGACACTACCACTTCCTTTGGCCCTTGGCCAAAATTTTTTCCCGCGATGATGAAGCCCCTGCTTACCCCGGCTCCCAAGTGTTCGCAATCATCACATTTTTGTTGAAACTCACTGCTGTCCTCCTCAAGGGCTTGGATGCAGAGGGGGACCCCTCCAACATGACCTCCCATGCCCCTCTCAATCCATACTTTACTTTATGCCCACTGCAAGAATCAGGGATGTGGCCCCCCCTTTTCGGCCAAGTAGCTGCTGACTGTCCCAAATTTTCTCCTTGCTTTAGTGGCGCTGGCCCCGACCACATAGTAGATTTGCTGGGAAAACGAGGGAGACGAGGGGGGTTGAGGATAGATGAGGGGGCCCCTACCCGGGCCATGCCAACTAAGGGTTGTGTCTAACGTTCCAACATCTTGGTAGGGGTTTCAGATGTCATCTGGGAGGAAATGGATGACCTAGTCAAACAATCAAGAAAAACCCTTGGGTTGTGGTCAACACACGGCGCTAGATGCATGGCAGTTTGGCCCCCACCGGTGCCCCTGCTGCGTGTCCCCTTACGTGCTGCGACCTGTGCCTGCTCCGGAAAAGTTTGTCCCCTGCCACTCGCATGTGAAGGCCGCCACCTCTCTGTCTGACATACTGTTTGTTCAAAAATTTACAGACTTGTTTTAAAGAAGATACTGTATATGATAAATACCAAACCCCGTATTTGACTCCAAAAAGAACCCCCTACAGGGTTTTGGGGAAACCCTTGGATATAAATTGCGCTCCAAATTGCCCCTCCCGAAATACCCGGAAAAATTTACTCTTGTGTATAGGAAAACACTGTGTATTTTAAAGAAAATAAAAGCACAAACAAAAGCTTAATTAACCCTTTAATATAAATTGCGCTCCAGAAATCACCTGGAAAAAAATTTCTCATAGGTGTTTTAAAAAAAACGTGTATTTTACTAATATAAAAGCAAAACACGCTTAAATTTAACCCCCGGAAAATTTAAATTTCGCTCCAGAAATCCCAGGAAAAATTACTCGTATGTGGGGTTTAAAACACCATGTATTTTTCTGAATATAAAAGCACAAAAACGCTTATGTCCTTTTTCAGGGCACCAGAGCATTTGGGCAAAGCAGGCGCCCTACGTATGGGGCTGGACGTCACAGAAGCCCGCTAGTCTTGATTGGTTGATGTTGCACATGTCATTTAGGGTCTTCCTTCTTCCTCCCAGAGTTCTCTCCCCCCTATCACCCATGTGCTTGGGCCCTTTTGCCTACAAAACACTCTTTGTTCCCGGAACACCCTAAACTTCTATTTCGTGCTGAATCGAAGTTTTTTATGAAAAATTTTAAACGAATTCACTTCGTTGAATCGATTCACCCTCTTTGTTAGCATGCAAATTTTGAGATTTTTTTGTCTTTATTCCTTTGTCCCTGTCTTTTACTATTCTCACCCCCTCCCTTTCCCTCCACCCCCCGTTTTACTCCTAATTCCCCCTCTTTTCTTCCTTCTTGCACCTATATTTGTAGTTTCCCCCCCCAGTCCCCATTTAAAAATTCCTCCAACTTCCCGGCCTTTTGTCCCCCAATACAGCCCACCCTCCCCATTTTGGGGCGTCCGTCCCTGCATAGAGTCTGTAGCCCAAAACAGAAGTCAGCCCAGTTTCCAAAAACCCAAATCCCCCTTCCTACACTAATTTTTAGCCATTATTCATATCTAATCTCCCCCTGCCTCTTGGTGTGGCCCGTGGAACGGTAATATTTTGAAAAATATTACCTTGGAGGTCCTTCCCTTGGTTTTTGGGCCCCTAAGTCCACATCTTTTTAAGGACACTCCACCGTTTCTCAAAATTTTTGCCCAATTGGTCCCCAATTTTCACCATGACGGCGGTTTCCCTCACTAGCCCCCCCCACCCAATCTGTAAACCCGTTCCGCGATATGTCAAACTGGGCCCCGGGGAAACAACATACTGTTCGCTTTCCGGGGTTTCTTTTTTTCCCAGATTGCCCTGTCTGTCCCCCTAATTATGGACCCCCAAAACTATTTGCACAAATAGCGTTTTTTTTCTGTAGGTTTATTTTAAACCCAAGGGGTTTTTTTCTCCTCTTTTTTTTGGGGGTTTAAATTTTGGGAGTGAAATACAGGGTGTGCGTATTTTTTTGCCCATATATCCCCTAAATTTCATCTGTTTTTTTTCTGTGGGGCTTTTTTTACCCAAAGGGTTTTAAATTTTCCTTTTTGTTTTGGGGGTTTAATTTGGAGTGAAAATACAAGTGTGCGTATTTATTTCCCCCTTTATGCCTCAATTTATCTGTTTTTTTTCTGTAGGCTTTTTTATACCCAAAGGGTTTAATTTTCCCTTGTTTTGGGGGTTTTAATTTGGAGGAAATACTGGGTTTTGTGCGTATTTTTTTTCCCCCATAAAAGCCTAAAATTTCATATTTTTTTTTTCTGAGGCAAATTTTATACCCAAAGGGCAAATTTTTCCGCTTTTTTGGGGGGGGGGGGGGGAAGGTTTTTGGTAAAATTTACAGGGTGTTGTCCTTCTGCCACATACTTTGCTAAAATTTTCCATAAAATTCAGCCCGGTGGGGGTTTTTTAATCTGGGGCCAAAGGGATTTTAATTTTAAATTCACTTTTTGGGAGAATTCTGTGTAAAAATCCAGTGTTTGTGTTTTTCACCCCTACTTTTCATCTAAATTTTTAAGTCTTTGGGATATTGATATTTGTGGAAAAACAGTTTTTTTTTTTTCATTTATTGTGGTGATTTGTTAAATGCTGATACATGTAGAGCCCCAAAAGAGTGGAGAAGGGGGTAAACCCAGTAATTTTGCATTCCTTTGACCCTTTAAGTTTTCCGTTTCGTTGGTCAAAAAACCCCTCATTGCTAAAGCCAAAAAGAAATAGGAGTTAAACCCAAAAAAAAAGTAAATGGAATGTTTGAAATTTGGGTTCTGTGTTTTGTACCCACCCTGTTTTTGGTTCCACTCATCGAAATCCTGTTTGAAAAACAAAGGACCATGCCCATATAGTCTTACTGCTTCTCCAAAAAACCCACAATGGGTTTGTGTTTGCCCTTTTTATTCCTTGTGAAATTTAAAAAGAAGGGGAAAAAACCAAAACATAGTGGCAATGTCAAAAATGGTGGAGGGTGACAAACGGGCATTAAAAAAACCACAGAGGGGTTGATAAAAAGATTTTCTCTTTGGGGCAGCGCATGAGGAGACCTGAGTGGTGTTTTGGGCCAGCAGTATAGGGGGGCTCCCAAAAGGGCCCCGGGTAAAGAGTGGGGAGGTGGGGGCCCAATACCCAGCCCCGGGAAAAGAGGGGTGGGTGGAGAAGGAGCGGGGCAGAAGAGGGTGGGGGAAACAGGTGGGTGGCAGCTTACGAATAGTAGTTGGGGCAGGTGGGCAAAAGGGAACCCGGGGTTTCAGGGCCCTGCTCAAGGTGCTTCTGAGGGTGGGTACCTAAATCACTGGGGAGGTAAAGAAAGCTGCTCATCAAAAACTCCGGCCCTCGGGTTTGCTGCGTTGGAGTGGAAACTCCCTCGTAACCCCGATCCCTCCCCAGAGCCGTGGCAGGGGCCACTGAGCGCAAATTTGAACCCCCCGGGGGCAGACCTGCTAGGGGAGGGGACCATGGCCCGATAGGCAGGGGCCCAAAATGACTAAATGGGGGGTCTCTATAGAAAATTAGTTTGTCCCCCGTCATGGCAGGTAAAAAAAAAATCCCCCCCTTTTGGGGGCCCAAAGAAACGAGGGTCCAAGGGGTAGAGAGCCAAAAAAGTCATCCCTTGCCGGTGGTGACAATTCGCGTCACTAGTAAAAAATTTCAGCATGAGGGGTCATTGGCAATTTAAATTGGGGAGACTCCCTGCCTCCATCTCCACGTAAACTGCGGGGGTGTGTTTGGGTCATTTCCTCGTCTTCAAAACCCTTTCAGTTGCCCCTGCTCCTTTTCCTGTCCCCCTGAATAAAAAAAAAAACTATTTCCCCAGACACTGCTTGTGCCCCAATGTTTTCCTCCTGCTCTCTAGTGAAACCCCCCAACTGGATTTCATGTGGCAGTGAGATTAGTCGCCACGTCCCCGGGTCCCCTGACCAGACAGATTTGCAGATCTGTTTTTGGCATGAAGCAGGGGGATGACTTTTATTCATCCCTTTAGTCTGGGACTGTAAAATAACGGGGCCCTCCTAAAAAGGGCTGAGAAAACCCGGCAAGTGTCACGTATGAGCTGCTACTGGCTGACAGGGGAAAAATTACACAGGGATTTATCCGGGCCACTTAGACCCACAAAAAATCTTTTAATTCCCTTTTCTCTGTTCATCAATTTCTCCCTTTTCAAAATTTTTCCCCTTGTTCAAAAATTTTCTCCCTTTTCATCAATTTTCCCTGTTCATCAATTTTCCGTTCATAAATTTTTTCCCCTGTTTACATTTCCCCCTGTTCATAAAATTTCCCCCTGTTCATATATATCTCCCGGGTTCATAAATTTCTTTTTTTTTCTCTGTTTATATTTTCTCTGTTCGGTTTGGGCTAAGGGGAGGGTGTGTTTTGGCGGTTTTGGGAAAATGGCAGAAGTGCATGAAAGTTTCCGGCCCCGTTTTTTGAACGGTGCAGGTCCACCGCTTGAAAAAGGGGGGGACTGCGTACCACCAACTTAGACGGGGACGGTCAGGGTTCTGCATTGAGAAAAGGCCCAGGACGCATTTCTGCTGTCTCTTGGGGAAATCATCTCGGTGAACGACTGCTGGGCCCCCATGAGGGAGGAGCAGAAGTAAATTTGGGCCAGAAGATGATGTAACCGGGCAGGCCCGTTGTCTTTTGGCAGAGGTGGTGAAGCTTTGACTGCTTGGAAAATGGGGAGGTGTGCCATGGGTGCTGTGCTGTTGCGACAGGGTTTGGAAACCCCCAAAATCTGAGACCGTTTCTTCCCCCGGGGCACTGTTTTGGTGACACTGCCCTGATGGTTTAAGCAGGGCTGTGGTGCCAAAGTTAGGTCCTTGGTCACGCTTTTCCCTTTTTGGCCCCAAAATTTTTACATATAGGCCCTGTTGCCTCTTCTGGTTTCTTGTCAAAAAACTTTCCCACCCCCGAGTGGGTGATTTTAAACCCCCAATGCTCCCCATTTACTGATCCCCCCTTTCCCCCACTGCCCGGTGAACCCCTATGCGCTACTTTTTGGGACCTGCAAAAATGGGTGGGCAAAAATTTCGCTGTGTGGCTCCCCACCCCGCGCTGTTGCCACGCTGCTGACTCCCGGCCACACTTTCCGACCCTTTCCAGCTGCGCCCCTGCCTAACACGAAGCTGCCCCCTCTTCTCCCCCCATGAGAAATTTTGATGATTTAAGAAGCCTTGCTTTGGGGCCGGGACGGTGCCTTGCGGGTTGGAGACGCTAGGGCCCACTTCAATAAAACCCGGCCCGTAAAGGGGCGCCAAGGAGGCATGGAGTCGGCTGAATTTTCCAAATTTTTGGGGGGACTTTTTTTCCTTTTTTTAAAATTGGAACCCTGTACCTTGTCCCAGTTTGGGTTGTTCTCCGGGGTCCAAAGGGGGACGGGTAATCTATTAGTGTTTGCTGGGCACCCCCGTCCTCCTCAACGGTGTCACTGTACAGAAACCTGACAACTCACAACATAACCCTCATTGGCACTCTCCTCATCACTTTCTGCCCCTTTTTCAAAAGCAGCAGATGTCTTCCCCTTTTTTTTTTTGCTGCCCACTGGGCCTCATATAGTTGTCCTCACTGTACGTGGGGCCCCCAGGCCACAGCACAAGTAGTTTTCGGCTGTGGGAAAAAAAAACCGGAAGGTGGGTTTTAGGACAGGTGGGGCCCTCACCCCCGCTCCCCGGGTATGCCAAATAAGGGGTTTTGTCTGCCAAAACCCCCCGACTTTGGTGGGGTTGTCAAGATGTCATCTGGGAGAAAGTGGGGTGTCCAGTCAAAACCCTTTTGAGAAGCGTTGGCTTGGTGGTCAACCACGGCTGCTAGGGGTGACACCGGAAGCTGTGGCCTCGCGGGGGTGACCCCTGCTTTTGATGGCCCCTTTCTGTTTCTGCGACCTGTGCCGGCTCCAGGAAAATTACTATTGTTTTCTTTTACGCTATTTTAGGGATTTTTAGCCCTTTAAATCAGTTCTTTCCAGCTGGCGCTGAAATGACTTTGGGCAGGTTTCGTTTTCCCCCTTCGTTATTTAGTCGTTTTGGGCCCTGTAAGTGCCCCCCGGAAATGAAGAGTGAAACGATTCTAAGAGCGACGGGTGTCAGGGGGGTGTCATACTTTAAAAAACAGGGAAAATTTTATTAAGACCAAACCACGGGTCCCCTTTAAAATTTTTGCAAGGCAAAAATGTTCTAAAACCCAAAGGCTCTCTGCAGCCGTAAAAAGCCCGTTTTTTGATTTGCCCGCAAATTTAAAAAAAGGTCGGGAAAAAAAATTTTTTTCGTAAAAAATTTGGCGAAATCAGGGTAATCGAATTTTTGAGAAATTTAAACCCTTCTTAAATTTTAATCATGTTCTTTATTACATCCTTATCAAAATCAACCCGATTTCTGGGTTTAAACTGCTTTTTTTATTACATCCTTTTCGAGTTCCCTAGATATTTTTGCATTTCTTTGCCCGGAAAAAGAAGCACTGCTTACAGCAAAAAAACCCGGCTTCATTTAAAATTTTTCTTTGGAAAGGGTCCCCGAAAAGAATACAAGGGGTACTTGAAATTTAGCCAACGTTAGTTTTATGCGCCCATGCAAATCCCGCTCTGTGATTTCAATTATAATCTGCCCTTAAACTACAGCCAATAGCTAATATGATAGAATAATCATTGTTTTTTGGGCAAATGCCAAAGATATTTTGGAAAACTGTAACTTCCCGATAATTAAAAAAGATTTATGCACCCCGGGCAGCCTGTGTGGCATGTGTTTCCCAAGCTCTCAGCTGTTAAAAACTTTTTTACTCAATTTGGACAGAGACAAAAATAATTAAATGGAGTGGGGAAAAAAATAATTTTTTCACCTAAAACCCCTCCCCCTGAACCCGTACTGTCAGCCCCAAATTTTTACCCCCAAACAATTTTCAGTCTACACCTTCCCCCCTTTCCCCCAAGTGACCCCGCCACCCTGACCAAAAAAAAAGTACCTAGCAGATCCCACCAATAGTACCAGAACCTCTTTTACCAACGTATATCAAAGAGTTTAAAGAGGAAAAAAACGGACCTAAAAAAAAATTTTTAAAAATATTTTTAAAATATAAAACACAGTTACTAAAAAAAAACCCCAAAAAAAAAAGGGGGAGGCAAATAATAACAGGGGGGCCCGGGAGAAATATACAAAACCGGCCTAAAAAATCTAGTATACCTTACCAAATTTAAAAAAAAGTACGGAAAATCGCCCCGAAAAGGGCTTTCCCGCCCCGACCTTGCCCAATTAAAAAACCCCCAATTACCCTCAGGTCCCGTCCCCATGTTTCATCACCATGACATCATAAAGGGGACGAAAGGGAAAAGTTTAGGTGGACCGAGGTCTGGGTATGTAAAAAATCAATGGCTGCAATAATGCAAGGCACAAAAATTAAAAGGGGGTAGATAAATACCTGAGGTAGTTATCACAGACTCGTCGACATGCCTTGTTTCATAAAAAAAGGAACTCCTTACGTTTCTCGCACAATACGCCTTGTAGGTTTGTATGTAAACCAGTAAAACCACCAGGCTGTGGGAAGTACAAAAAAAAAAAAAAAAAAAAGGGGATACCATAAACAACTAACCCCAAGAAGGTCCCCCCACCCCCAAAAAAATGCACCCATTAACTTACTATTTAGTTTCAGAACTGTATTTTTTTTCCCGCTCTGTAAGGGCATGACAGCGTCGGCTGGGTGTGAGACCCGAAAGCTGGCGGCGCAAAAGATAAAAGGGCGCTACGGCGCCTCCGTGACATCAAAGTGGCCCCCAACGGAAACTGGGGAGAAGCCCCTAGTTAGGGCCCTGCGCGTAGCACGGCCCGGAAAGATGAGGACGGACAAGGGGGGGGACAGAGAGCAGGGGATTTTTAAAAAACCTGCCAGTTAAAAAGTTAGTGAAACGACATTTATTGGTAGGGAAGGAATGATAATTGTTCCCGTTCTCCCCAAGGGGCCTTTTATAAAATTTGTTTTGGTGTTATGGCAGTCCACAAAAATTGTTACCACAGTTATATATAACAGGAAAAAAAAGAAATTGAAATTTTAAAAAAAAAACTGCGAAAATCCAAGGTATTTAACCCTTTGGTGCTTTTTATTTTGGGGAAAGTCCGAAAATTCTTCTGCATAATAATTAGTTTTGGCGATTTTGGCCCTTTGACTCGGGCGATAGCGATGTCGGCACCTCATAAGTTTTTTGTAGTCGATAGTCATCATCTCCCATGACCATTTTAAATTATGGGAGAAACAAAACCCCTTTATTCTTACCCCCCAAACAGGGTGGAGAAACTGGATTTTAAAAGCCACAA
>JAODAL010075349.1:0-14030 GCA_025379985.1 Phyllomedusa bahiana
TCTAACGGAGGGGGCGAGTGCTTGTAAAAGTAGACCACCATTGTTTTTTTCGGGGTTTTCTCCAGGTCCGCTCGCGGCTATTGCCCCCCCCAAGGGGGGGGAAAGGGTAGCTGCTCATCAGGGGACTCCAGACTTGGGGTTTGCTGCTGATGGGGGTGGAAATGTTTCCTTTCCCCCCCCCCTTCCCACATCAGCCGCACCCAGTGGAAAATGGGAGCATGAAAACCCTCCCAAACAATCTGTCAGAGGGGGGACGATGAGCACATAGGCAGGGGAAATGCTCGGGGGATTTCCCAATTTATTTGAGTTTGGGCCCTCCCTTAAAGCACTGTAAAAAAGGGCCCTCTCATTTTGGACCAGTAGAGGGGGTCCAATGGGGTGGAGACCCAAAAAGTAACCCCCTCTCCCCGGATGGTGACTTTTGGGCTGCCCACTAGCCGGGAAAAATCAGCATGCCCCGGGCCATCTGCAAAAGGGAAATTTCCGGGGGAACTCCCTGCCTCCATTCCACTGTATACGCCAGGGGATGCGAGTCATCTGCCTCGTTTTCCCCACATCCCCAATTTCCCTTTCCCCAGCTGTTTCCTACTCCTCCTTCCTGTCACCGGGGTAAAAAAAAACCCATTTCCCACCAGACAATGCTTGTGCCTCCAAGGGCCCCCCTCCTCCCCCAGTTCATTCCCCCCCAGAAAAATGTGGCCGGGGGAGATTGTTGCCCTGTCCCAGTCCCCTGCCCAGACGTTTTTTTCAGCATCTGTTCCGGGACTTTGAAGCGTGGAATGACGTTATCACCCCTTTACCCCCTGGGGGACTGACAAAAAAACCGTCGCCTCCTCAAAGGGCCCTCAGCAAACGGAAAGGTGCCCACGCATGACCTCCCAAAGGGCTAAAATAAATTTTAAACGGGGGAGTATCCTGCCCGGGCCTGGAAAATCGAAAAATGGGTTAATGGCCTTTCTCTGTTCAAACAGTAGGCCCTAACGGGTGCAGGTGGAATTCCAAGGGGGGAAAACATCGCATTCAAATTTGTTTTGGGGGGAGGCCATTACCCCGCTACAATTCGAGGGGGTTGGTTTTTTCCTGGCTTTGTAGGAATGGTTTAAAGGGCCCTTGCATTTTTTTCCTGGCCTTTTTCAGAATCTTCTAAAGACGGTGGAAGACTTCAAAAAACCTTTTAAACCAACCCAAGAACACGTGTGCCATGCAGGGGCTTGGACCACCCCTCCTCAGTGCAGCGCGGACACCATGTTCCCCAAATTTTCTGGCACCATGGTTTTCCCAAAATTTTTATTGGCGCGGAGAAAAACCAAAACATCGATTTTTTGCTGCATGTAAAGGGCATTTTCCCCCCTGTTTGACCCTTTGTTTCCGAAAGGAACCAGGGGTAGAAATGCGGACACCGCGTTCCCTTTCAAAATGTGGTATGTTTGGGAAAAGTTTCTTGTGGAGGGTGAATGGTTTGGGGGTGGTGGGGGGAGGAGGCGGGCATTGGGGGAAGGGAAGCAGTTTTACAACGTGGAGGAGAAAGCGACGTCTCCCAAACCCAAAATTTTTTTGGTGTTGGGGTGGGGAGGGAAAAACATTCACCCAGTTGGGGGCCCTTTTAAAAGACATGTACTGGCCATGATCGTAGTTACAGCTCCAACGTTTCCCCGCACCTTGGAACAAAGCGATAAGCCAAGGACTGGCCCAAATTCTGTTCTACATATTTGTGAAGGGTGGTACTGCCTTTTTTGGGAAAAAAAATTTCGGCTTGGAAATCTCCCCCTCGGGTGGCCCGGCCCTTGAAATTTTTCTGAATGGTGAAGAGTCCACCATTTGGAAAGGGAGAAAACCTTTCAGTTCCAAAAAAATTGGACAGGGCACCCGGGCAGCTGCTGCACCTTAGGGTTTGGGTTTGGGCGCCCTACTGTTGTCTCTTTGCAATGCCTCGTTGAAAGACTGCTGGGGGCCATGAATAGCGAGACAGGAGTGGCTGGACCCCGGGGGATGATGGCAAAAGGGAAAAGCTTCCCTTTTTGCAGAGGGGTGGAGTTTTTACTTGGGTGCAAGGCATGCATGCCACGGGCGCGCTGCTGCCCGCACCCGGGAGGGTTTAAAACCCCCACACTGAGGGCCGTTTCCTCTCAGGCCCCCAGATGGTAACCCCTTTCAAGGGGTTTGGTTGCAGGGCCGTGGGGGGCCAAGTTGCCCCCCTGGCGACCCCTTCACTTTTGCCCAAGAATTACATATACCCATTTTTCGGTCCCCCTTTTCTTACAAAAAATTGCCACGGCCGAGTAGCTGATTTTACCACCAACGCTACGCACTGATGACACTCCCGCCGCGGCCTCGTGACCCCCCTGTGCCGTATTTCTTGGACCTGCGAAGCGGGTTTTCTACCCCATGGCCGTTTGGGCCCCTGCCCTCGCACTGCTGTTTCCCCTGCTTACTCCCCCGGCCCAAAAACCCACTTGGTAGCTGCGCCGTTTCCCTGAGGAGCAACCCTGACACCCCCCTCTACGATGATGAACCCCTTTGGGCCTTCACCCGGCACCCAAAGGGTGGGGCCCGGCTCTTTCATCATCGATTATTGTTTGATTTTCCCAACTGCTGTCCTCCCAAAAGGGTTTTTTGGTATGCAGGGGGCCTGACCCCTAACAAAAAGCCCCCCCCTCCCCAAACCTCCAAAATTATACTTTCCCGCCTACGGCAAGAAGCGGGGATTTTGGGGCCCCATTTTTTTTCGTCCCAAGTAGCTGTTTGACTGTCCCTCAAATTGTTAAACCTCCTGTATAGTGGCGCTGGGGGCCCAACCACATAGTAGATATTGGCTGGGGGGAAACCGGATGGGACAGAGGCAATTTGGGGGACAGGGTGGGCCGCTGACCCGCCCCGGGCCATCCCCAAAAAAAGGGTTTTTGTTTTGACCCCCCCACTGACTCTTGGCGGGGGTTTTGTAAGTGTAAACTGGGAGGAAGGGGGAAGACCTAGTAAACCCAATCAAAAACCCGGGGTTTGCTGGTCAACACACGGTGCTAGATACACCGGCAGTTCTGGCCTCACCGAGTGACACTTGTTTGGCAAAAGCCCCCTTACTGGCTGCAAATGTCCCTGCTCCAAATTTTGTACCACTGCCACTCCATTGAAGAGCCACCACCTCTCTGCCCTGACATACTGTTTGTTAAAAAAATTTAAAGACTTTTTTTAAATGAAGATTTTTCTGTGAAGGGGATAAATACACCCCCTGTTTTTTGATTTTCCAAATGAACCCACTAACAAGCTTGGGAAACCCCTTGGGGAATAAAAATTTGCGCCCCACAAATGGCCGGGACAAATTTACTTGTATGTGCCTTTTAAAAAACCTTTTAAATTTTCCTGAATATAAAAAGCACAAACGGGGCTTAATTAACCTTCGGATATATTAAAATATGCTACCGGCAAAATTTCCCCATGGTGTTGAAAAACACATTTTTCTTTTACTGACATAACAGCAGAAAAACGTTTCATTAACACTTGGATATAAATTGCCAAAAAAAAATTAGCTGGAAAAAAATTTAACACTATGTGGCGTGTTAAAAGATTTTTTCTTTTTGACTACAACAGAAAAAAAAAAACGTTTTAATTTAAACCCCTTTGGTTTCAAAAATTGCGCAAAAGAAATGAGCGCCAAAAAATTAACAGCAATGGGCGTTTTAAAATGACGGGGAATTTTATTTGACAAAAACAGCAAAAAAACCCGCTTAATTAACCTCTGGATAGAATTATGCTACAGGAAAAATTTTTTTCTTTGGCTTTAAAAAACACATTTTCTTTAAAAAACTAAAAACACCCAAAAAACGTTTAAATTTAAACCCCTTGGATTTTAAATTGCGAAAAAGACTTGACCCTGACAAAATTAAACAGAATGTGGTGGGGTTAAAAATTTAAACGTGTATTTTACTTACTAAAACAGCAAAAAAACGTTTTAAATTGACCCTTGGTCAAAATTTGCACAAAAGAAATAAAGCGAAAAAATGAACAGCTATGTGGCGGGGTTAAAAAAAACGTTTATTTTACTGACACAACAGCAAAAAAAAAATGCTTAAAAAAAACCTTCAGATATGAATTTTTGTACAGGCAAAATTTGTTCTTTGGCATTAAAAAAAACCCCCTTTCTTTTATTCACAACAACAGCAAAAAAACGTTTAAATTAACACTTGTAAAAAAATTTGGGCAAAAAAAAAGGGAGCTGGCAAAAATTAACAGCTTTGTGCATTTTAAAAACGACGTTTATTTTACGGACTACAACAGCCAAAAAACTTTAAATTAAACCCCTTGGATAAAAATTGTCAAAAAAAATGACTCCCAAAAATTTAAACAGCAATGTGTTTTTTTAAAAACGACGTGTTTTTTTACTGCCCTAAACAGCAGAAAAATTTTTAAAATTAAACCCTTGGATAGGGAATTATGCAACGGGCAAATTTTTCTTTTTTGGGCGTTGAAAAACACTTTTTCTTTTACTGACTCAACAGCAGAAAATGTTTAATTAACCCTTATATTTTGCACAAAAAAAATGAGTCCCCAAAAATTAACAGAATGTGGGGGGTTAAAAAAAACCTTTTTTTTTATGACTACAATACCCCAAAAACGTTTAAAGTAGCCTTGGATATAAATTCCCGCAAAAGAAATGAGCACCAAAAAATTAAAACTGGTTTTTGGGGTATTGAAAAAAACGCTGTTTCTTTAATTTAATAAAACAGCAAAAAAAGGTTAGAAAACCCCTTTGGGGATATTCAATGTGCCCCAAACTGAGCAGTTGCTTTTAAAATGTAAAAGCCCCTTGAAAGGGACGCCCGGGAAACTTAAATTTCCCAATACCTCACAAAATAAAAATTAAAACGTAAGAGAACAATCTTGGGGAAAATCTGTGACACCCCCCAAAAACGCTGTATAAAAGTTCTTTTTTTTGTGTGAGACTCAGCTACGGGATTTGCAGCAGTTTTACAACCGGCACAGGGAGGGGGAGTGTGAACTGCCAGCGCTTGCCCGGGGATCACGAATCCCGCTGGTCTCTGATTGGCTTCATCTCGCACATGTCATTTAGGTTTCTCATTTCTTCCTCCCAGAGTTTTTTCCCCATGTAAACCCAATTCTTGCAGCCATTTTATCAATTTAAAAAAAACCCCCTTTTTTTCCTGCGAATCACCCCCAAAATTTTGAAACGAAGTTTTTCCCGAAATTTTTAAACGAAATTCCCCTTCATTGAATCCCATTCGCCCATTTTAGCTGGCAACAAAATTTAGTATTCCCAAAATTTTACATTTTCAAATTATTCATTTAAAATTTTCCAAAATTTTTCCCAAAACCCAAAAGTCATGAGTCCATTAGTAAATTTCAAGATCTCAGTGTGAATGGAGAGCAGGTTTGTTATTTTTGGTGTTATGCTATTTACACTCTAAAACTGGTTTGCCGAAGTTTTAACATGGCACTCATGCAAAAAAACTGTTGAGGACCTGGGAAAAAAAGGGAAATTTTTGCTCTACATAAAGATTGGGCCCCGGGTATAAGGGAAAATCGCCCAAAACTCTGACATTGATCTTTGCACTGTGGCCTAGACCATACAGCGGTTTAAAAAAGAAAGGTTTCCAATTTTAGAAAAGGTTTTTCGCTTAAAAAGGGGTTTGAGGGGTTTTTTTTACTATGGTTTTTTTTCAGGCATTTTGAGCAGTTTTATTCTTAGATTTTCAAAAAAAACCAATTGTGAAGGGCACAACATACCTAAGATGCCCCAAAGGCACAAAAATACATTAAAAAATTTCCCAAAATTTATGAGACCAGGGAAAACCCCAAAATACATTTTGACACACGAAATGATAAAAAAAAATGTGAGAAATTTCACTCTGACCCCCCCTTTTTTTAGGCAAGAGGTTTGAGGAGGGTTTTGTTATATTTGGGGGGAAGATCAGAGTGGGATAAAGGTGGTTATATGGGGAGGAGGAGTGGGTTAGCACTAAAAAAAAACCGTAATTTTCCCAGTCCTTCAAAATCAGAGCAGGGGAAGAGGGTTAGGCACTCCCGTTTTTAACAACTTGGGGGGGAGGATCAGAGAGAGCGGGGGACAGCCAAATTTACAACCCCAGGGAGGCGGGGTCCCCAACCCGAGGTTTAAATAAAAAGCAGGCAAAACCAAACACTGCCAGGGGGGGGGCGTGTCCCAACACTAAGGTTGGGGCAAAAAAATGGCCCGCCAATCCCCACACAGGGGCGTGGGTCCCAAAATGAAGCTAAAGAAATAGCTCTTTGACATGCACAAAATTTGGGGAACTTTTTCTATATAAAAAAGAAATTTTGGGATTAAAAACCAAATTTCCCAAAATTTTTTAATTTTACTGTACCCATCATTACAATGATGATGTTTGTAGTGAGAAAACCCCTTTAAATTCACATGCTCAGCATCATATCCAGAGATTGTCTTTTCAAAATAGACATATGATTGCTGCCAGCATTGCTGCAGATGTTAGCCCCTTACCGACATATGACGTATGAGTATGTCCTAATGCTGGTAAGGGGCTTTGTAGCAGGATCGCACCGCAATTCCGCTACATAGCTGGCGGGTGTAAGCTGCTAATTGCAGCTAACACCCGTCGTCGGTTACAGCGTGGTTTAACCCTTTAGATGCCACGCCGAACAGAGCCGCGGTGTCTATATGAATGAGAGATGGTGCTGCGCACCGTTTCTCACTCCGATCTAGACATCAGCGGTGAGATCGCTGTGTCCCAATCAGTTAACATGGCATCTGGAAGCCTTATGAAGACTTCCATCACTGCCATGTTTTCTGTTTTACTACTTACGTTCAGATGGTGTCAAGAGTGTGTGGCGGCAACCAGGTGAGGACTACAAAGACAAGTGTGGTGGGAATGTCATGGTTTGGGGCTGCATGAGTGCTGTCGGCTGTGGGGAGCTACAGTTTTTTGAACCATGAATGCCAACATGTACTGTGACATACTAAAGCAGAGAATGATCCCCTCCGTTCAGAAACTGGGCCGCAGGGCAATATTCCAACAGGATAAAGATTCAAAACACACTTCCAAGACAACCACTGCCTTGCTAAAGAAAATGTGAGTAACAGTGCTGGACTAGCCAAGCATGTCTCCAGACCTAAACCCTATTGAGCATCTGTGGGGCATCCTCAAACAGAAGGTGGAGGAGCACAAGGTCTCTAACATCCACCAGCTCCGTGATGTCATCATGGAGGAGTTTAAGAGGATTCCAGTGGCTGCAACCTGTGAAGCTCTAGTGAACTCCATGAACAAGAGAGCTAAGGCAGTGCTGGAAAATAATAGTGACCACACAATATATTGACACTTTGGGCACAATATTTCCATTTTCACTTAGAGGAATGCTCACTTTTGTTGCCAGCACTCTTTAAACATTGACACTGTTATACAAGTTGTACACTGAATATTTTACATTGTATCAAAGAGTCATATCTTCAGTGTTATCCCGTGAAAAGATATAATACAATATTTACAAAAATGTGAGGGGTGTACTTACATTTGTGATATACTATATGTATAACTCCTACACTTTCAAATTGCAAAGTCAACTTTGCAATTTAAAATTCAAACATGTCCCTCAACATGTTTCTCCACATAAGGAGTAATAGGACAGAATAAGGCTAGGAACAGACCTTATGAAGCCTTCTTTGTTACATCACAAGGGAAGAGAACTGGATCCCAAGAGGCTTCAGAGCAGCAGCAGTGGGGGACCAAGAGGTGAGTATCACTTTGTTTTATACTTTTCCTCATTCTGGCCATTTTACCATAATTTGAATGAACTGGACAGTCCCTCTAATAACAATATTCATTTACACGGCAATTGTGGAGTGAATTTCAATAATCACCGCTGATCATGGCAAGTCTAAGCTTTTTACTATAAATACCGGTCAATGGAATATTCTATTCATTTATTCCATAGACGACTGTCAAATAGGTGACTATTTGAAAGTCATTTAAAACAAATTGCTACTTATGGAAAGAAGCTAAAAGAACATTATATTCTTCCAATGTGACTGCTAGTTATGTTATGTACCAGACATGAAAGCATCTATGTTTGCCATAGACCTCAAGGACATGCATTGAACATTAGATGTTGAGGGGACTGCCTGTAACCCATGGAGACTAAACCGGTGTATTCATATAACAAAAATAGATAGCAGAGTCACGAGAAGCTGATTAACTGAAATTCAACGACATTTCATTTGTCAGAAGAAGCACGACACATGAAAAAAAGTCACTAGGAACTATTTTTATTAGTTTTTCATGGACATAAAGTAAGGAGAAATATTGAAAAAATTAACATATAATCTAATTTCTGCATAAACCAATTTGCTTTGGGATGGTAACAATCCCATAAGGATGCAATCTCAATAATTTAATTTGGTAGGCACAAAGCAAATGGGTCTTAGTTAATTGTGCATTAAGTATGCACCATTTCCAGTAGAGAGATTACATTTTTCTTAATAATGCCCAGGCCAGCATTTTAAATCAGAACACTACCTACATCTTGGCTTCATTAGTTTTTTTTTTTTTTTTAACACAAGCAGAAAATAGCATTAATAAGGCACAATATAAATTCTAGGGTGATAATTAGACTAACTTGCTCATATAATTTCCCTGTAGCCCTCAGCCAACAGCTCTTCCCTACCAATATGTTACCAACATGCATTGTATAATAGTAGTTCATGAAGTTTTAACTTTTATTCAAATTTGTTTAAATGTATTGGCTCACTAGATATTTTAGAGTGTATTATTTACAACTTTACAAATAATGTTTACAACTATCGTCTTGTATCTGCCGCTCCTGTACAAATCTATGTGTCTCCGTAGTAACAGACTACAAACATACCCTGATTAGTATGAATCTGCTGTCATAAAATCTTCAATTTATCTCCTGCTTCTGACTACCCTAACAAATTATGGCAATATGACTAAAGGATTAGTTTGGAGTCTCTACCCGAGTAAAGTTGATTTATTTTACACTTTAGATCCACTAAAGCAGCAGTCCCCAATGTTTTTTCCATCAGGGACCGGTTTTATGCAAGTCAATTTTTCCACGGCCAGTGAGAGCGGGGTTATTGGGGGTGTGGTTATTACAGCGGAGTTATGGAGGGGGTTGGATGTTAAGAATCACACAAAAAAACATCTAATAAACTGTATACTGTGTCATTTAGGGGTATAGTTTGGGGTAACCAGTATTTTATAACTGCAGACTGATTGTCAGCTCTGTGGGTCAGTATTATAATAATAATGCTGACCCACAGAGCTGACAATCAGTCTGCAGCAATATTGATCTGCTCTGTAGGTCAGCATTATACATGTATATAATATACATATGGAATCAGCTCTGTCACTATAGAGATATATACCCCCTTTTGTCATTAGAGATAGATATATGCTCCCTGTAGTCATTATATATTTATATGACCCCTGTAGTCATTAGAATATATATATATATATGCCCCCCTGTAGTAATTAACAATATATATGTCCCTTGCAGTCATTAGAGATACATGTCCCCTGTAAATTGAGATTAGATATATGCCAGCCTGCAGCATTAGGATATGATGGTCCCTGTAGTCCATAAGATATATCCGCCCCCAGTAGTCATTAGAGAAAGATAGACCCGTATGTCATTAGAGAAGATAGGCCCCCCGTAGTCATATAGATAATGCCGTCCTGTAGCATTGAGAAATAGATGACCCTTGAGTAATTGAGATAGATATAGCCCCCCTAGAGTCATATGAAAAAATCATCCCCAGTAAATAGCCAGGCTAGTTAAAAACAAAAAGTTACTCACCTTTCCCGGATTCACTGCAGAGACGCTGCCTCCAGGAGCCGTCATCCAACCCAGGGATGCAGGGGGTGTGACGACACTGCTACATCACACTCCCTGCATTACTGATTTGTAGATACGGCGCACAGTGAGCACCCTATCCAGGCTCGGACTGGGCCACCGGGTGACTGGTGAATCCCCTACTGCTGAAGTAGGCGGCACGGTGACGTCAAATCACCGGCAGCAGCTCGGAGTGGCAGGAGCGGGAGCCGGAGCCAGGTAAGTGGCTGTTTGTTTGTTTTTTTGTTTTTTTAATCTACCTACAGGGCCCAGACTTCAAAGGGGGCCCTGGCTAAAGAAAGGGTAGGCCCTGACTACAAAGGGGGCCCTGGCTAATGAGAGGTGGGCCCTGACTACAAAGGGGACCCTGGCTAATGAAAGGGGGGCCCTGACTTCAAAGGGGGGCCCTGACTATAAAGGGGGCCCTGGCTAATGAAAGGGGGGGCCTGGCTAATGAAAGGGGGGCCCTGACTACAAAGGGCAGCCCTGACTACAAAGGGGGGCCCGTGCTAATGAAAGGGGGAACCCTGACTACAAGGGCCTGCTAATGAAGGGAGGCCCTGGCTAATGAAAGGGGGCCCATGGCTAATGAAAGTGGGCCCTGACTACAAAGGGGGCCCTGGCTAATGAAAGGGTGGCCCTGACTACAAAGGGGGCCCTTACTACCTATAGGGGGCCCTGACTATCTAAAGGGGGCCCTGAATACCTCAAGGAGGCCCTTGCTACCAGAGGGGGCCCTGACTACCTAAAGGGGCCCTCACTACCTAAAGGGGACCCTGGCTACCTAAAGGGGGCCATGGCTACCAGAGGGGGACCTGGCTACTAAAGGGGGCCCTGGCTGCCAAAGGGGGCCCTGGCTCCTAACGGGGGCCCTGGCTATCTAAAGGGGGCCCTGACTACTAAAGGGGGCCCTGATTACTAAAGGGGGATCTGACTACCAGAGGGGGCCCTGGTTATCTAAAGAGGGCCCTGGCTGCCTAAAGGGGGCCCTGACTACCTAAATACTAAAGGGGGCCCTGAATACCTCCACAGTAGCTAAAGAGGGGGGGGGGGGCTGACTTCCTGCACACTAGCTAAAGGAGGCCCCTAACTACCTGTATAACTACCTAAAGGGGCCCTAACTGCCTGTATACTATCTAAAAGAGACCGCTAACTGCCTGTATACTACCTAAAGGAGATCTTTAACTGTCTGTATAGTACCTAAAGGAGGCCTTAACTTCCTGTATAGTACCTAAAGGAGGCCCCTAACTGCCTGTATAGTACCTAAAGAAGGCCCCTAACTGCCTGTATACTACCTAAGGGAGACCCCTAACTGCCTGTATACTGCCTAAAGGAGACCCTTAACTGTCTGTATAGTACCTAAAGGAGGCCTTAACTGCCTGTTAAGTACCTAAAGGAGGCCCTTAACTGCCTGTATAGTACCTAAAGGAGACCCCTAACTGTCTGTATAGTACCTAAAGGTGGCCTTAACTGCCTGTATAGTACCTAAAGGAGGCCCCTAACTGCCTGTATACTACCTAAAGGAGACCCCTAAATGTCTGTATGCTACCTAAAGGAGGCCCTAACTGCATGTATACTACTTCAAGGGAAGCCCTAGCTGCCTGTATACTACCTAAAGGGGGTTCCTAACTGCTTGCAGCCTATATAAAGGGGACCCTAACTACCTACAGCTTACCTAACTGGGGGAAACCACCTACCTACAGACTCACAAACACCTACCTACAGCTTACCTAACTGGGGTCCACCAACCTAACTGTAGCCTATCTACTTTCCTAACTGGGGCCTGCCTATCTACCTGGGGGCTATTTACCTACCCACCTGTGGCTAGGTACCCACCAACCTGCCTGGGGCTGGCCTACCAACTTATCCAGCAAAAGTCTACCTACCTAAATAGGGCCTATCTAGTTACCTGGGACCTTGCCCATTTGTCTACCTAGGGTCTTGCCTACCTACCGGGTAATATAATTGAGAGGGCAGCAGCCCATAGTTGTAGCATTATCTCCAGGGGGTTAGTCCTCTCCCCACCTTCCAACCCCCTAGGATACTAGGCTATGGCTTGTACCCGCTCTACCACCCCTGTGTAGTTTGTACAGAGGTGGGAATAGGTAAAGAGATGCTGGAAAATTGAGGATTCTAAGATATTTGTGTGTAATTTCTTCAGGGATGAGTGGTGGCCGGGACAAGTCATCATGGTGAAGTGGAACGGATGCCGAAGAAAAGGGAATAAGAACAAATCATGAGAGAAGAGAACGACTCATCAGATATGACATCTCCGGTGAGTCCCTGATTTCAGGTTTATTTTTATATTGTAATGTGATGGTGACCTGAGTTGGTGTCGGACCACTATGTGGTCTCCATATAGCAGTGTTGTAGGTTATATCGGCACGGGTATAGTGGCAGCGTACAGGTGTTCCTGATTGTAAGAGTGAGGGAACACCTTACCCTGTGATAGGAGTTAGACTTTCTTTCTTGCTGGTGTTTATTTTAGAAGGTGGTGAGGTGCGTGACCAAGGGAAACGTGGAGGGGATATTGTATGTGGGTGGAGGGGGATATGGATGGAGCTACGTAGCCATGTGTCTATAATATGTTAGACTGACAAATGTGTGACTAACTTGATATTGTACTACACATTACAGTTCTGTTTTGCACACTGTATTATGTGGTAAAATGGGCGCATTTATGTCCGACAGACCGGAAATATTTTCATGTACAGTAGGCTGGGCCCCCAAGATCAACTCCCCTGTGGGCCCCAGACCCCCCAGTCTGACACTGACCATATCTACAATGATAGGGAAAGCAGGGATGGTAATGAACCGCCCCTGCTTTCTCTCTAGCAAAACAGCTGCACAGTCTGTGTGCAGCTGCTAACTCTGCCGGCCGGCTTACAACGGCCACGCAGAGTAGATGCCGACTGCCTGGACTAAAGTCAACGGGCTGCCGCCATCATGTGTAGCCCGGGGCCACAGACTGGCAGAGGATGTGCTACCGCCCGGTGCCAGTCCGCGGCCCGGCAGTTGGGGACCCCTGCACTAGAGCAATAAAAGCCCATCTGTGTCTCAGATAAAGGCTGATTCAATTCTGCATCTGAGGTTCTGACAAAAGTAATGGAAAAAATAGTGATATCTTCAGTTAAACCGATGGACAGCACCAGAAATCTGACGGACTCCATTGTAGTCAATGGGATCCCCTGGGCACAAGTCTGCTACATAGATTCTGAACCAAAACTCGGACACAGAGGTGGATTGGCCCTAAGATATTTTCCCATGATATTTATGCTTTATTTTTATGTAATATTTAGAGTATGTTCACTCTATGTATTTTGAAGTGTAAATTTACACTTCAGTGTAAATTATCTTCCAAATCAGCTTCCAAATCTGCTTAAAAAAACACCTGATTCGAGGCATATTTTGAAGTGTATTTTGAAAAAACCTATCCCCATTGTTTCCTATGGGGATTTTAAAGCGAAAAATGCCTCAGGAATTGACATGTCCCTTATTTTTACGGCTGTAATTGTGTCCAAAAAACGGGTCGCAATTACGCTTGTGAAATACGCTTCATGTGAATGACAAGTTGTATTTTACATTATATTTAATGAAGGAAGATTTGAAGCCTGTCTTGGGCTGATTTTGGGCCATTTTCCAGCATGTTAAACGTGCTAAAATACAGCCCAAAAAATGTTGTGTGAACATACCCTTATGTGTGAATATCTCTTTATAGCAACCATTTTCTTTAATGGCTGTGGCCTCTTTCACCAGGATAGTGCCTCCTGCCACACTGCAGAACTTTGTTTAGGAATAGCTTGTGGAACATGACTAAGGGCGACATTTCCCAACACGCCAACACCAGTCTATATTGAGCTAAAACCGCTTTTGACAACATATTTTGGATGTACATGAACTGTCGTACACCAAAACTAGGCCGACGCATTGTAATGCACCTAAAAATGATGCGCTGTGCGCCTGCATAACGATATGCGCCTATTGCGGCACATAGCTTATCATTACAAGTATATGAAATGCGCCTAACACATACTTGTAAAATGTGAAATATGCCTAACACATATACACTTATAATGATGTGCTATGCACCTCAATAGGCGCATATCGTTATGCAGGCGCACAGCGCATCATTTTTAGGTGCATTACAATGTGTTGGCCTAGTTTTGGGTACACAG
>JAODAL010075350.1:0-14030 GCA_025379985.1 Phyllomedusa bahiana
GTTTTAAATTCATAAAAAGTTCATTTACAATGTTTTGATTTTGCTTTACACTTGTTTTTTTCAAGTGAAAACCCTTTTTGAGATATATAAATATATATATATATATATATTAAATATATATAATATATATAAAATATAATAAATAATATTGTGAGCCGCAACCGCTCTGGATCGTAGCAAAAGTCCATTCGACAAAAACTCACAAAAAGAATAGTCCAAAACGTTGCTCCTATTTTATTGGCACATTTTAAACAAGACAGTGGAAACAGGTAAAAACTAAAACCAACAAATAAATAAACTCTTGCTCCTAGCACGGCAAATACAGAGGTAGTTATACTCACTAAAAACCCTAAATCCCACGTGGCTGTATGGGAAAATTTTTCCCTTCCTCCAGCCGCAACCTCTCGTCAAAATCTTTTGCCTTGGGAACAGCCAAAACCAAGTCAGCTGACTAGCACTTATAAAGGCACCAAACGTGGACTGGAACCGGGGGGACAGTCACCCACCCAACACTTTGACTCTCCCAAGACCCCCTGTAAAGCTGTTAAACATGTCCCAAACTACAACGCGCTGACAACAAAAAACAACGCTCCTCCCTCCCCAAAGGCCAGTACCTTGGTGAACGTAACTGCCACCCCATGGTGGACCTGCGACTTTCTTCTCCTCTAATCGCTTGCCATCCGTTTATCATTGTCATGCAGAACCCCCGGCGGAATATATACACCATTGCAGCCCTTTTCCGGCCCCGCCATCTTACATATCCCCCCCCTGCCAGACCCGTGGGGAGGACCATTTGCCTTACAACAAAAAACCCGGGACAACGCATCTGCATTGAGTTGTTGTACCCGGGCTGTTCCACATAGAACCTTAAAAACTTGCAAGGCCCAAAAAACCACCTGGTCACTCTTGCATTGTTTCCATTATTGGGCCATCCTTTTTTAAAGGGCGAGGGTCAGTAACTAACCAAACCCCCTCCCAGTATTTAAACTTCAGTGATTAAATTTGCCCTTTTAGACCAACTTTCCCCTTTCAAAATAGCAATTTCCCTTTCCCCGCCTTCACTTCCTGCTTAGATAAACACGGGTGCTTTTCCCCCGTCAACCCCCTTTTGGGACGGACCCCCCCCAGTCCCCATTAAGGCATCTGCCTGACCATAAACTGGGCTTAAAATTAGGGGCAATCATAGGGCCTTTTTACATAACACTTCTTTTTAATTTACGGAAAGCCCCCTCTCCTTTTCCACCCTTTTTAAAACCATTGAGGACTTCGCCCCTTTTTTGGGCGGAGGGGAGCTGCAATTGTGGCAAATTTGGCACAAACCTTTTGTAGTATCCGGCAATCCCTAAAAGGCCCTGACTTTTTTTTTTGACATGGGTTTAGGCCAATTTTTGTAGCCTTTTTTTTATCCAACTGTGGTTTGAAACTCCCCGAAACCAATTTTTGTACCCCGGGGGGTTTTTACCGGGCCCCTCGAGCCCAAAACACATTTTATGGGTTTTAACCCGTGCGGGGCCCAGGACCGCCGGGACCTTCGCCAGAGGGGACCCCCGTTTTGGGTGAAGAGACCACGGCATCAATGGGGCCGCCGCAAATTTCTGTGGGGCTGTAAAACGAATCCTTTAAATTCCGGGAAACGGGCAGGGGCACCGTGGAGGCCAAAAGGGACACGACTATTGAAATGGCCTCGCGGTGGGAAAAGGGGCTTTTTTTTCCCCCCTTTGCGCTTTGGTAAAACCTCCCAAAATAGCCCATTTAGGTCCAGAGTGGTAAAGTATCGGCGGGCCCAATTTTTAAATAACCTTTGGCAAGGAATGAGTCAAATTTTAAAATCTCTTTTAATTTCCTGAATCTTTTGCAAAATCTTAGCGCCGGGGGTTTTTAGAAGAGTACAGGGCCCCTTGACCACCCACTCTTGCCCTTTTCTATAACCCCTATTGACACTTTTTTTTGTACCTCCTCCGAAAGGCCTGTCTCTGGGTTTCCGGCCCCCCAAAATGGGGCCCCTTAGCCCACCTTTTGGCCTCTCATTTATTTCCTCTGCTTAATGAGATGGTAAAACCTGTTTAAATGGGAAAAAAAAACTTGTATTTTTTCCCCGAACCCTTTCCCTTTTGTATTTTGAACGCTGACAACGAGTCGAATAGGGGCTTTGGACCCTACAGCGCCTCCCAGCTTACTTACCCCAAGAAGCTTCCCTGTCCTTCCAAGGTTTGAGCAGGTTCACATGATAAATTTGGAGCGCTTCCTTTTCCCCGATAACTTATATTTTTACTTTCGCTGATTTTTTTCTGGACTTCATAAGGACCTTGCCACTTTGACAGAAATTTACTTTTCCGCTTTTAACTAGACCAACACAGGGTCACCGGGCTAAAGGACCTTACTTTGCAGACCTATTAATACTCGGGCTTTGCGTTTTTCCTGCGCTTTTGCATATTCCTCTCACAATTGGAATTACGGGGCAGAAATCCTATCTTGCATCTCGCCACAGCTCAGACACTGCGTGAGGGGGTTGCTCATGTTCCCGGCTCCTTAGGGGCTCCTTTTTTCTAAAACCCCCCCCGGTGTCTACGAAACATCGAATGGTGAAAAAACCCCGGGGAAGCCGGGAACCTCCCTTAAGAAAACATAAGTACGGCAATAACCGGTCCCAGCTTTCCCACCTTGTCGACCACCTTTTTTAGCATCCCCCAATTCCTGTTAAACCTCCCACAGGCCGTCAGTCTGGAGGGGATAAACTGAGGGTTTGCAGTTTTGTAATACTTAAAAGGGGACACAGCTCCTTCATAATCTTTGACATAAAGGGTCCCTGATCAGTGAGGGTTTTTTTGGGGTCCCTGTCCTAAGAAAAAAGTGGAACATTTTTTTTGCAAAAACCTTAAGAGGTGTTTCTGATGGGGATGGCTTCCGGAAAAACGGGGGGGCATAGTCTAAGCACCACCCAAAGTGCTGGGGCCCCGGCTGACTTGGAAAATGGCCCACAAGTTCCCAAACAACCTCAAATGGGACTTCAATTTCGGGAGCGGAACTAGGGGGTTACGGAGGTGGGCCAAAGGGGTATTAAAACCGACACTCTGGACAGGACTGCAAAAAACCTCTAAAAGCTTTTTTAAATACCGGGCCAAAAAAATTTTGCTCAGCGCTCCCTTTTCTTATCCACCCCTAAATGCCCCCCCAACACATGGAAGACCCCTCCAAGACCATTGTACAAGTGACTGGGCACTACAAGTTGTTCCACAACCTCGATGGGGTTTTCTTTACCCTGTAAAGGAGATTATTATGTACTGCGAAATGTGGATACCCCAAATTGGTGTCAGGTTCTTGCAATACCCCATTTATGACCTTAACACTCCTCCAGGCATTTGCTAGGTTTGGATCCCTTAATTGTTCCGTCCCAAAGTTACCTTTGGCGACCTGTAAGGTGGAAAACTCAATCTCAGGGGGGTTTTCCTCCAAGTCTCCAGCTAGGACCACTAAGGGAAAGCTATCAGGACGCTCTGATACCCCTGTCACAGCATTTACAGGTTCACACACTTTAGACATACGTTTTTTACACACCTTGGCCTGCTTATTCTCCCATACATTCCAAAATAAGGGAAAATCACGGCCTATTATCACATGGTGCATTAAGTCCTTTACCACGCCGACTTCATGGCTCACGGACCCGCATGGAGTCTCTATCGTGACTATTGCTGTAGGATAGTCCTTACTGTCCCCATGTATGCAAATCACCCCTAGGCAACCGGGAGTCTGTGCGGATCCTGCCGTCTGTCCGCTGCCGGCGCCTGTGGGGAGGACAGATTTCTATCCAGTGACTTCTCCCAGGCCTGCCTTGTGCTGCCACGATCCAGAGTCTCCTGCTTGTTACAGGAACAGAAACTTAAAGATGGACATTCGAGGCGCCGTTGATGCTGCTCTTCCGACAAACATTATTGCTGCCAAAGCGGCTGAGGTCCGAGCTAACAAGGTGAACTGGCAGTCGTATCTACAAGGTCAGATGATTTCAGGAGAGGACTGTGAATTTATCCTGAGGTTTGAGAAGTCCAATTCAGAGGAAAAGAAAACCATTTTGACCAGTGAAGGCAATCAGTGTGCTAAAACCTTCATTAACTTGATGACCCACATCTCTAAGGAACAAACGGTCCAGTACATTTTAACTATGGTCGATGATATGCTTCAGGAAAATCATCAACGAGTCAGTATATTCTTTGACTATGCCCGCATCCTCCACCATATGTGAGCCGCAACCGCTCTGGGATCGTAGCAAAAGTCCAGTTCGACAGAGACTCAGACAGATGTATAGTCCAAATACGGTTGCTCCGTATTTTATTGGCACATGTTCAAACAAGACAGTGGCAACAGGTGAAAAACATAAAACCAAACAAATGAAATAAACTCCTGCTCGTGTGTGTGTTTAAAGCATGTTAAGCCTGGTTTACATCAGTATTGGAGGTTCAGAACCTCTGTCGCAAGTTTTGTTGGAAATGATGGAAAAACTAGCACAGCAAGCTGTGTTTTTCATGTGGATGTCAGTCACAACAACAGTAATCCAGTGGACCCATTGCAGTCAATGGGGTCCATTGGGTGCTATTGGTGTCTGTTGTACAATGGGTCCGTTTGCACCTCTGCAACGGAGGTTGTGAACGAAACCTGCCACGTAGATGTAAACCAGCCCTTACAAATAAAATAATGATAAAAAAAAAATACACGTAATTGGCATTGCTGTGTCTGTAAACGTCTGACGTGTTAAATATAACATTACTTATCCTGTACGGTGAATGCCATAGAAAACAAACATCTTTTTTTAGCTAATTCACGCCCCCAAAAATTTTGAACAAAAAGTGCCATGTATTCCGAAATGGATACACTTCTTCCCTCAGAAAATGAGCCCTGATTTAGGTCCATGGATGGAAAATTTAGAAAGTTATTGGTTTCAGAAAATAGTGCTGTAAAGAACATGTTAAGAAACTAGAAGTTAAAACATTTTTAAGTACTGAAACTTAACAAAACCTCAAAAAAATTAGTAACAACGTAATCATACGGACTACACAGTACAGAAAATTTCATTTATACCATACCGTAAACTCCATGAAAAGGAAACATTTATAAAAATACCTAGTTTGGGTTTTTTCACATTTCACCCCACAGATCTTTTTTTTTTCCCAGTAGATTATATGGTACAGTTAGGGCTCATCCCAACGGCAAAGGACAAATACCGGTCGGTTTATCCAACCGGTATTTGTCCTGTTTTAGTGCCGTCCCCACGGCTGCCGGTTTTTCAGACGGTCTGCAAAACCGCAAACCATCTGAAAAACCGGCCACAAACCAGTGCCGTAGGGACATTCCCTTAATGGTACCTTTAAAAAGTATATCTTGTGCAAAAAAACAAGCCCTCATACATGTACTTTATATAGAGAGAAAAATAAAATGGTTTGGCTCTTGGAAGGGGGGGAGGAAAAAATGATCACAGCATAAACAAAATCGCTCCGGGGGATGACGTTAAAGAAGCATGCTCTTGGTTTCTTTGTTTTTTTTTTGCTAAATTTGGTTCAGCATAGTCCAAGAGATCTTAAAAAGCTACAAATTGCAAAACATCACCATTATTTTTGGACCTTGTTTTCATTAGTTAAGTCCACATGGTCACTGTGGATATGTTTGCCGTATTTGTAGTTTTCCCATATGAAAACATAGTTTCGGAGCGCTTTGTTAACAGACCCCAACTGTGTGAATAGTGATGATGAAATGGATGCTGTGTTCGTTTTACGGTACCACATTTGACAGTCACTGTCTCTATGACTTTTTTGACTGCAGGTTATATGGTGCTGTTGACCCTATAAGATCTGTTATCCTGACTAAATTTGGGTAGAGCAACTTCACTCTACTTTTGCTGTTGATTGACTTAGTGTTTTTTAAAACTATCACTTTTGTCATCATCCTTGCATGTATTATATTTGATAGATTTCCGGTTCCTTGATACTTTCTATTTTTGCTACTGTAGCATATATTGTTTTTTTTTTCTAAATTATTTTTGAGTGCCACCTTCAGATGTGACTTGATAATTGTTCATGGCCAACCCAAACCTAAGTGATTCCTATAAGATAATTCCTGTTTGTTCTTAATGGAGATAAACAGAAGAAAATGAGCAGCACAAATCTCCAGACCAAAGTGGGGAAATGACTTTTATTCTAATATGATTCGTTGAAAATTGATAAAAAATTTTTTAATAAAGGTACTTTTTCTGTACTTTATAGGTAATTTTCCCAAAAGGAACTTTCCCAAATTCACATAAAAAATTCCATTTTTTAAAACGGGGGTTTCTTAACCAAATGGGAAAGAAAACCATTCATTTAATTTTGGGGGGGGGGATCTGACCTTTGAATCCACACAAAATGTGACAAAAACCCCTCATTTTTTTTTTTTTTTTTTTAAACAATGTTTTATTAGGAAAATACAGAGATCCCCCAAAAAAGGGGTTTACCAAGTTACATCATATAAATTTACATAAACAATCATCACTGCATAAAATTTTGGGGAATGGAAGACCCTTGCTGTATTACAATTTCCCCTCTTGGTGGGGTTTTCCTTTCTCCTCCTTCCTCCTTTCTTGTTTCCTTTACCAGGGAACCAAAAAAACCTTTTAAATGAATCCAAAATCTATATTTTAACAATCAGAACTAAATTTTTAAAAATTAAACCTTCAACATGTGCCCAAAAAAACCCCACCACCCATCCTCTCATCCTAAAATGTCTAATTTTCCCTTTTTTCCCACTAATTTTTTCCCTCAGAAATAAGGGGAAATTTAAGGGTCAATATCTCCATAATTTTTTTGTTTTTTGCAGAGACCCTCAATAAATCTTCCCCATTTCCTAAAAATCCCCTGCATTTCCCCTTTTTCCTTTCTTTTCCATTTTCCTAGAAAAAAAGTTGTTATGGTATTTTAAACCTCCGCAAAATTTCGGGGGTTTTTTTTTTCACCCGGTTTAAGTATAATCCTTAGATCTAGTAAAGCAAGTGTATTCCTTTTTTCCTTTAGTAAGCCCCCCCTTTTCAAATTTCCCTCTTGATTTTAAAAAATAAATGGAAGATGCAACCTGCGGCTCCAACTGTATCCTGAATTTCCATATCCCCCAAAATAAATTCAAGAACCTCTACCCAGAATTTCTGTAGTGAGTGAAATCCCAGAACATGTTAACCCGCCTTAAAACCCCCAACTTGGGGCATGCTTGAGGTAATTAGTACCATGACCATGACCCCAAAAATGGTTTTTAACGCAAAAATGCTCTATGCGAAAACTTAAAAATTGGTTTTCTCCATATTTCACTACTTCGCCACCCTTCCACTCTAGGCCTTAAAATTTTTGTATGCATTTCCGTACATTAATTCTACCTCCCATTTTTAAACATCGTCTGTTCTTAGCCTTTGTCCCCCATCTGAAAAATTCCCAATATAACTTTGACAAATACACACCACCCTCTTCCCCCTCACCCCCCCCAAAATTTCTTCTGGTTCCACTATACCCCCCCAGGCCAAACAATTGGAACGGGAAACTTTTAAAGTGCAAATATTGTACACTTGGTTGCCATCAACCCAAAAGCGAGTCGGTATCCTCTCCAATCATCAAATTCCCTCCCGGCCCTTCCACAAGTCTTCCAACTATAACCCCCTTGCTTTTCCAAAACCCCAAACAACCTTTTTTTCCTCCTGCCTTGACTAAATTCTGGGAGTACCATAGGGGCCCCATTGGACATGCATGGGTTCTGAAATAATTTCGTATAAACGCCAGGTGGCCAGGTGTCCCTGAAAAAAATTTATCTTTAGTAATCCCCGGGAAAGAGACTTTTTTGGGGGGGTCAGCAAAGGCCCTGAGTTCCCAGGGTGGCCAATGGGATCCGCTTGAGTTTTAAGAAATAACTTGGTCCTTTACCAGCCAAAGGTTTTCGCCAATTGGCAAAATTTATATAATCTAAATCGGCGCGGGGCCCCCTCCTTGTCTTTTCCTAAGAAATACTTGCTCATGCTATTCGCGCCTTTCCTTTATTCCATAAATTTAAGAAAGCTCCCCTAAGCAAATTGATGTCATTGTGTTAAGTACAAGGGCAAAACTGGGTATACGCACGGGCAAAACTAACCATTTTTACGTTGAATCCGCCCCCAGCAAGATAACGGGATTATGCCCCCTGGAGATTTTTCCTGAATCTTTTTTATAATTGGTGTAAAATTAAGGGAAAAGGGAAGATGACGGGCCCCAAAATTTTTTTACCTAAAAAGTGATGAAGAGGAGGGGGCCTCCCCCCCCCTTCTTTTGAAAAATTTTTTCCCTTCCCCCCCAAATTTCAGTATTTGGCATTTGTCTTTGTTAATTTTAATCCTGAAAAATGCCCCAAAGTTCAAAATTTTCCATGACCTTCTTTACATTTTTCTGGGGTTCTCCAAAAATGGGAGCAGTCATCTCCCAAAAAGCACCTAACCTGTCCCCTAACTTCCCTATTGAAAAAAACCCTTTTTAAATATGGGTTTGTTGCCCTAAGGAATAGAGCCAAGGGCTAGTCCCCATTTTAAACAAAAAACGGGAGAGTGGACCCCCCTGCCCCGCCCCTTTTGTAGCTTGAAAGCTTTGGAGATAAAACCCGAGTATTAACTTTGCGGGGGGTTCTTGTACATAGCTTTTATGTATGCCCAACACAACCCAAATTATCCCTACTTTATCCAAAACAAAGTTTAACCAATTCCCAAGAACTTTCCCAAATGCCTTCGGCATCAAGGCAATAAGGCTGATTTTTTACTTATCACAAATTTTTTCTGCAGCAATCTGAGGCTATACCAAATTTGATATTTTTGATCCCCGATCTCCCTTTTACAAATCCATCGGGTATTTCCCAATTTATTGTGGAAAATAAGGGCAACCCTGTTTCCAAGATCTGGACCAAATCTTCACATTTTGGTTTATTGGGGATTTGGGCCTTAAGCCCCCGGCAGATTTTGCATCCTTCCGGCTTGTGTGGACTCTGATATATGCCATACCCTTAGGTATCTTCTGCCTGTTTGATTTGCATCGAAAACCCCCTTTAACCCCGGAGCTAATTCCTCTTCCATCAACTTATAAATCCCCTGGAAACCGTGGGGCCCCGGGTGCTTTCCCCCAAAGGTATTTCCCCTTGCCCTCCGAGATCTCTTTAATGTTATTTCCTTTTTTCAAGAGAGCCCGATCTCCATCTTTCAACTAGGAAGATTAACCCTCCAAAAATTCTGACCCTTAACCAATCATAAAAGGGGATTGTGAAATAGATTTGCTAAAAATTCCCCAAAGATCAATTAACTTTTCGGGCATTGGTTAGTTTTTTCCCGACCTCGATGCATGGGCCAATATTTGGGACTAGCTCTCCCTTTCCCCCTTACAAAAGCAACAACTTCCCCGCTTTATTCCAGTTTTTAAAGAATAGTTTTGGGGATCATGAATATGTCTTCCAAACACCCCATGTAAACGAACGCCGTTTGGCTTGTCCCCCTTAACCTGTTACCCCAGCACGGGTTTTTTCAAAAATTTGGGGATAGGCTATCCTTAGGGTAGCATAGCTTCTGTCATTTTAGAGATTTTCTTCTTTTTTTTGTGCCATAAAGGCCATAATCCTTCCCGAAAAAAGCTTTTGCTGCCCCCCAGTATGAAATACATCTTCACCTGATCCTGGTTTTCTTTCGATTTCCCCACCACCCTTTAAGGATGTCCCCAAATGTGTCATTCCCAGGAACAGGGAAAAAAAAACCCCCCCCAAATAACGACCCTTTGTATGTTTCTCTAATATTAATACTGATTGGGGCATATCAATAAAGACATGCTAACCCCCACCCCTTCTTTTTTTCGAGGCTCCCGAAACCAAAAAATATCAATACGTGACCATGACTGCCCCCGCATGTGAAAAAAAGTGAGAAAATTTCCCCTCCCCTGGATTAGACGATCTCCAGATTCCCCCCTGATCATCCAAAGTCTTTTAGTAACGATCTCATCGAGTCCCCCGTCTAGGTGGGGTCCTTCCTTTTTTCTTCAGATTGTTTTTATTACACATTGAAATCTCCCCCCAATGGATATTCTTTTTTGCTTCCCCCCGTACCCTCGTTTATTCGCAAAGAAAGGTTTTCTCTTTTATTAGGGATACACATTTTTATATGCTAAGCCACAGCCGGGGGGTCTAATTCCACATTTATCCACCTCCCCCGCTGTCATTCACCTGGTTTAATAACTTTTCACCCCCCATTTTTTATGTAAAAGGGTAACTCCGATTTTCTTCTTTGCCGGAGCCCCCAAACCTCCAACCCCCCCTTTTTCATTCGCTTGAAATCTCCCTGTTCCAGGTGGTTTCTTGTAGTAAGGCGGGTCTAGTTTATCTTCCCCCAAAACGAGCACCCTATTCCTCTTGTAGGGGAAACCTAACCCCTTAACATCCCCTAATCACTTCAACATTGTGGTGTTTTGATTTGATTACAGATTCAAGTGGGGTTTTTGGGTGGGCACGTTAAACTAAACATTAAACAATTACTAAAAAACCAAAGGGAATTAACCCTTCCCCCCCCCTCCTCTCCCCCTTTTCCTGTCGCTGACTTCACTTTTTTTTACATTAGAAAAACATCTGTATATCTCTTCAAAAACACCTGCAAACCCCTCCCCCCCCTTACCCCCCTATGTTAACTATTATTTTGCATTCCAAAAACGAATGGGACATCAGAAGACATTCTTAATCCCAAATTTACAAAAAGAGAAGAACAGTATCCCCCGATACATGTCTGGGGCAAAACCGTTAGAAAAACCCCATTTTCCCCCTCCCCAAAACCCCCGCATTAGGGTTAGTCTCCCTTTTATAAAAGGCCTGTGTGGCCTTTTTCCCAAGCCTTTCCAGCCCGGAGAACCGGGCCTCCTTTTTAATTTTAGAATGGGCAATTACCCCGCGTTTGCAAAAAATCAGGTTTCTTTAGAAATTGTAAAGATCACCCCCCCAGTCCCCGGGATTTTATTTGGGGTTGAAAAAGGGGGCCCGCACTTTTTTCCCCCCTTTGGGGAGTTACAATGATGGTTGGCTTGTCCGGGGAAAACTTTCAGAATTGCCGGGGATTAAAACAAACTTACCCCCTTTCGGGCCAAGGGTGAGAGATCCCTTAAATGCCGGGCCCCCTCTTAAGATTCGACCGAGTAATTGAGAACAACAGAAGTTTCCGCCCTCTGTTGCACCCCCCTCCCTTTTTCCTATCGCCGCAACAGGTTGGTCTTTTCTGCAAAGCCCGTATTTTACAAAAACTGGCCTCGGGCCGGCTTTGGGCATTGCCCTGGTCGTCGTTTCCCGGGGGGCCCAATTTATGCGCCCGTCCACCTTTGATTTGTCAAAACCCAACCCAAAGGGAATAATTTTGCGCATAATGCGGAGAGTGAAGTTTTTCCACTCTCTGGGACTCCAAAAATTCGCAGTTGTTTCGCCTAAGCGGTTTTCTAAGTCCTTAATTTGGGTTCTAGTAATGCAATTTTTCTTCAGGTTTTTGAAACCATTTTGACCCTAGATGTCATTTCACACAACACACTTTTCCATATTCAGAGACTGGGCCCCCTTTTCAAGACTTTTGCCCGAGGGGGAGTAGGTAGATCCCCTGATGCTGTGACAACTTTGTGACAGTGTCCTCCAACTGTGTAATTGGGGGTATGAGGGGGGCACTTTGCTCCCCCTCATCACAGCTCCATGACGCCCCGTTATTTCCTCAGTCCCAGGGGGGCTATACTTCCTCGTGCGCTCCCCCGGGGACCTTTTGCATGCCTTTCTGCTTCTGGGGGCGCGCGGGGTTTCGGGCAAATCTGGACGCCTGCTGCCAGGTTTTTCTGCGGGACTCGTATGCCCCCCTGCTCCCCGCGTGTTTTTGATGCCCGCTCTATTCACCAGCGGTGCCTGATGTGCCGGCGCCCCTTTGTGGCGTCTGGGGCCTTTAGGCCCGGCGGGGACTCCATAAGGGGAGCTGGGCCGGAGCTGCGGTGCTGCCCTTCTCCTCACATGCGCGCCGGAACCGGAAGTCCAAATCCCTCATCTTAATGGAGGAGTGGACATGCACTGTGACTTCTTTGTAACATAAACAGATTCCTGCAAGCCCCATTCAGATGAAAGGTCATGAAAATTCCTTCTACAAATCTGAAAATACAAATTTTCACCCTAAAAATACTAAAAGTGTTTTTCCTTTGTTCTAGACGTTACAGCATTTTCCAGCATGGTTATAAAAAAGTAGGGGTTCAAATTTTTTGGGCTAGGATAAAATGTTTAATAAACGGAAAACCTGCTACAAATATAAGGGGGCAGTTCCTTCCACCTTAAATAAAGAGAACCTGTCACATAGGTTATGCTGCTCTCACGAGGCAGAAAACGTTCCGACCCCTTTTTTCCGCGCCGTTCCCTTATTTTGTTTAAAGCTGTGTTTTTTGAAAATTTTCATTTTTCCAAATCTTGCAGTATGCAGCCTGTTCTGCCATAGATGAGTCTAGTTCATTCACGAGCAGGCTTTAGCTCTGCCCACTAACTGCTAGCTATGCTCCACCTGCCAATTATGAATAGGTTTTAACCTATTTGCAGCGATAGGTAGAATCAATGGTGGGGTGGCCTAACCGCCTTAGGGGATGTTCACCGGTGTACGCGGGGCTACAGTATTCGCCCAGTACCCCCTTTTGGGAGCGCGTACTCCCCGGCGCAAGGTGGGCCGCGCCTGTCGGCCCCTTAAAAAGCATTACTCGGGCGCGTAACGCGCAATAAATGACATGTCCGTATCTCCCCCTGTGTACAATACGATCGTATTGTACGTGCGGGGGGACGAGGCGTAATCCATAGTTCTCTATGACAGCTATGGATTATCGTAATTGCGACGCGCATCTCGGCGCATATAAAGCGCAAATACGCGGCAAAATGAGTGCCACAATTACACCGTGTGAACATACCCTTATGAATGAAATGGTCTACTCGGTGGCAGAACAGGCTGCAAACTGCTACATTTGAAAATGAAATGCTCTAAAATGACATAATCTTACAGAATAAGGGGCACAGCACTGAAACAGCAGGTCTGTCACTAGCTTGTGCTGTCCTCAGCAAGGGGGGCATAAACTATGTGACAGGTTCTCTTTAAAGAAATAAAAGCCTATATCCGTTTGTTTTCATCCAACTCTTCACTGACTTCATGAACTGCAGCCCCCACTATGTATGCACTAGAGCATACAGTGTTTTCATGTCAAGAAAAAAAAAAAAAAACCTTTAAACCCTTTAAAGACCCTTACAGTTCCTAGTCCAGGGCGTTTGGGGTTAAGCACCGGGCTATGGATACGTTAGGACGCCAAACCTAAAACAGAGTTTGCGCATCGGCGCGGGGGGGCACTGTAAATTACACTGATCCCCCCCGTCGGCCCCCCCCCCGGATCCTCCGGGGGGGGGGGGGGCCGGTTAAACCCCCTTTAATTTTCGCCACGATCGGTGGGGAATAAATAAAGGGACGCGGGAGGAGATCGCTCTCCCGCGCCCCTTAGACAGCACGGAAAGGCAAGAATGCCTTCCGGGTTTTCTAGACTCACGATGCCCCGGCCGTGCCCTGTGGCACGGCCCCGGGATCGGACTGACGTTGTCATAGGAACCAGTCATAGCAAAAAGTATGCCTGATTCCTATTGAATGGGATAAAGGGTCCTCTTCAAATCCCCTAGGGAAAAGTAAAAAAAAATGTGAAAAAGTGAAAAAAGTAAAAAAAAAAACGAAAAAAAACACGAAAAATAAAATAAAAATACTACACCGCCCCTTTTCCCCTTTACAAGCCATCCCCCAAAAAAAGATCAAAAATAAAAGTACCCATATTTGGTATTTCCCCCGGGTAACGACTTGCCCCATAAATCTGTCATGTTAATTAACCGTACGGTGAACCCGTAAAAAAAAAAAAAAATCACAGAATTAAGATTTTGTTCATCCCCCGCAATAAAAAGGGAAAAAAAGCTATCAAAAAATCCTAAAACCCCAAAGTTGTAAATTAAAAACCCTT